>JAPDSC010098378.1:0-13872 GCA_026290005.1 Latrodectus geometricus | reverse complement strand
AAAAAAAATCCAACACACTTTAATCTGCTTTATTTCTTTTTGCAAAATCACATTCATTTATTTTCCTCTGAAAATTTTACACATATATTATTATTGTACCATTTGTTGAAAAAATTTGTATCAAATATTCCACTTCAATTAATGACGAAAATATTTTTAATGAAGCTGATAATTCGGATGCACATTAAAATGATATTTCATGTAACACGTAATCGTAAGATTTTTAAAATTGCTTTTCACACATTTTAATAATATTTTCGATTTTTATTCAACAACAAATTTGTAAGAAAAATTATAAAATTACAAACATTTTATGCTACATTTTTCAATCTTTTATAACCGAAAACATAATAAATTAGAAAACTTATACACAAACTTTAATAATTACTTTCCCAATACGTTTGATAATTTATTTAACAGAAATACAACATAAAACTATTATTTAGAATGTTTGCTTATTCAGTTGTATTAAATATTTATTTGTCTATAATTTTAGACATTATTAACTCATTACCTTAGAGAAAAGTTTAGATAATTTTATTTTATCTTTATCTGCGTCAGAGCAACTGGAATTATTTATGATACATAAAAGCGATCTAGTAAGTAATCAGGATAATTTCATTCTAGACGAAATATAATGAGAAAAAGAGACATTAATTTTTAGCGAGAATGCAACAGACTTTTTCAGTGTTTAAAACGCATTGAAGTCTTTTAATCATATCATGTTCCAATAATTGCAAATTAACTTCATTAAAAATTCATCTGCTATGTTGGCCAATACTTATACGCGAGTCATAAATAATTAACCAACCCAAGTATTCTAATTACGAAATATCAAAACATCTCCTTTACAAATTAAACTTAATTTGCATAAAATTGTTCGTTGATGTAATAACCATCGTTTCGCAGACGAAATCCTTGATCAATTTTCTATTGTTATCTTGGGATTTTCAGACAATAATTTTAGTAAATTGCCGAGAAAATTATTTGAAACTTTAAATTTCTAGACTAATAGCATCAATGCAATAAACATCACTTTATAAGTATTCTGTAATTCAACGAAATTAACTCTTTGATGTTCTAGAAATTTTTCATTTATAAATCTTTGAACAAATATACTATAAATAGATATTTGTTTAAAGAAAACATTTAGGCCTTCTTTAATAAATTATATATTCTCTTTTCACAAACTTCTCGCTTTTTCCCGTTTTTATATAATAATTTTATTTGGATCTTGAATGTCTTACCTGGACTAATTTTTTAAGTTCAAAAATATAAGCCACGATAATTGATTTATGCGTTTGACAGGTCATTTTTCTTCCAGTTTTTGATAGCGGAAATTACTTAATTTCCTGCTATAGAAATCATGATTTCGGGAATTAAAGTTATTGGAACACAAACTCTTTAAAAAATTAAAGATTGCTCTTAAAACCATTTTGTGTGTTATGGAGTTTTGAAAATTTATATTTGATTCATATAAGTCAGGATCATTAATATTCTCAAATAATGTCATATTAAGTTTGAAACAGATTTGTGTGATTTCTTCAAATAAATATATTTTAATTTCTCCGTATAAACTCAAAACTAATCTACTATTGATAATTTTTTCTTATATTTTACATTCCATTAAAATTCTCATAATCTTACAATTCCCGTGATTTCTCATAACTTAATGTTTTATGTTACAATATGGGGAATTGCCTAACATTTCCCTATAAAAAAGTATTTATTTTTACCTCTTTATTTTAATTATATAATTAAAATTTATTATTATTTCACAAATAATATATTTAAGCAAAAATAAGTGCTTTAAGTTACATTTTATTGTTAATTTATAATATTTCACTAATTTCCGCTATGCTTGTCTGAAATTTTTTCCTACTTTGTAACATTAAATATTTCTGTTTTTCCCCTTCCATTGACATCCTTTTGACATTGGCATTGACCAATGACACAACCAGAAAACTCTTGAACTGAATTATAATACCAGAATTTAATCATCCATTTCAGGTTTACTTATTTATTTTTGCAAATAATATTTTCATAAAAAAGTTGTAAAATAAACTCACCTGAATTTGTACAATTTAATATAAAAAAATATATTTATATATGTGCAGTATGTGAAAATATTACATCCGAGGTAATTCAACAATTTAAAGAAAAAGATGAAAAAAATTTGAAATGTGAAAAATATGTAAATAATACCATTTTTATGATTGTTGTTTCAAATTTTGTTCACTTCTCTTCGACAATCATTCACCAATTTCACTCAGGATTTTTTTCGATTAGTAAAGGGATTTGCTATTTCAGAAGATTTTTTATTAAATATCTTATAATGATTGCTATTTGTGAAACACTTTAACCGTTAGGTACCATATTTTTACAGAAATGCTGATAATAAAACTCATGTTTACTATAAAATCTAATTAAAATGGCTTCTTGCAAAATATTACAATCTTTTGCATCAAGAAGGAAACATTATGATATCCTAATTATTAAATAAGTTAATATTTGATATATAAGCTTAAATATTTATTATCTTCCATTTAATATGAAATTTATGTTAGCATTACATAAAAATTAGTAACTCTTAAATTACTAAATATTTATTTATTACGTTCAACCATTTAGATAATATACATTCTCACTTTCAAATCTTTTGTAGCACTATTCACCCATCCAGTTGGATTTCGTTCTTTTAACATACGAAATAGCCTGACATTGATAACGTTTACCAACACTCCAATTTTTGAGTTAAATAAAATATTCAAAATTTTCAGCTATAAATTGAAAAAAAAAACATTTTTATGTTTGCAATATTCTTAGAACATGGAAAAATGAAAATACTTTCACTTTGAAGTTTAAAAACATTATTTAATGTTTTTATTATTATAAATAAAAATCCTTATCAATTTCACTTAAAGTGAATTTTCAGAGAGAATTAAGTTATAATAACTGAGTTAAAACAAACAGCATTGTAAATGAGAGATAAATCGAAATTCATAGATACGTATTTCTCATATCTAAAATATTTTTTTTTCCACATTTATTAAATAGATGTAATTTTTCGATGAAAAAATTGTTCACTAAGGAAAAACTACCATTGAAGCATTTAATTGGATTATATAATCATTTACTCCAGTTCTAATCTTTACAATTAGTTTAGTATTTTCTTAGAGAATAAAAACATTTACAAAGTTTAATCTGTCTAGAAATATCTAAAAATAAAAAATATTGTATTCAATTAAATACCTTCTGCTAAATACAATATCTAAAATGCATGTTATATATAATGGCGTAGACAATTAGGACATTAAATTAGATTAATATTGATCAGTAATGATTTAGTTAAGAAATGTGATATGCAATCATTTTAAAATGATTTTTTTGGGATTCTTTGAGTATTGTTTATCGTTTGGGGTTATCTTAGAGTTCTGTATTTGTGTCGTAATTTGAATAATTTAAATGTATGGAATTTAAAATTATTTCCTCAGAAAAAGCAAAATGATTGACATAAACTTCAACTAAAAAAGATTGGTATGTATTTGTATTAGTTTTTCAATGCAGTATTATGTTCAGAACAATTTCAAAACTTGATATTTAAAGGTTAGTAAAGTTTTATGGTTTATTTAAAAAAATAAATATCTGTTTGGTTGACCTATTTTTTTGTTCTTAATGTACGTTTCAAATCCATTAATTAAATAAATAAATTAAATTCTTATTTTTATAATCTTTTCACATTATTCCAATTATTATTCAACTTGTTAATGGTAATGTCTCTAACATTCTGCTATTTTAAAATATTGCAAAATAACAGAAATTCTTCCATTTGGAAACTTGCTGAGTAACAAATGGAATATGTGAGTCAATAATTGTTTGCGGAGATACAAAATGCAGCCTTTTATGGAGAATCTGTCTGCTGAAAGGTCTGGAAATATCTCATTACGGAGCAACTTCACGAACGTCACTAATGGCGGACCATGACTTAAACAGAGACAAGTAAATTGCTTTCGATTTTCCCACACTTCCCTGCAGTGAGCACTAAGCACGTTCACTTATTTGGCATGTTTCTCTCCATTATTTCTCTGTTGACTTGCTGGGGACACTTTCCCTAATCATCCTACCACAAAAATCAACAGTACAAAATGCTTAGTTCTTAAATGTTGAGTTGAGGAATACATTTACAAAGCCATCACAGTTTAGAATTTCAGATATATTTTTTAAATTTAGAATGCATTATTAAAAAATATGATTTCCTCAATGATTTAATAAAAAAGAAGCTTTAATGAAAGAATGATTTAATATAAAAATAAATGATTTACACACCATTTCTTTTTCTCATTAATTCTAATCATTTTTTACACATATCTTACAAAATTTAATCACATCTGTATATGAGTATTCATACAAAGTGCCTTAATACAGTTGACATTTTTAAATAAACAAAATAAAAATATGAAGTGATAACTCCTGATTTATAAAGTATAAAGGAATATTCACACACAAATATAAATGTTATCATCAAATAATTAAAATTATTATTTGCATAATATTATCCAGAATGTTTGTATTAGAAAATTCTCTAATGTAAATAATAATTAATCGCACTTCAATTTTCTATTAGAGAGTTTATAATTTACTAACTTTATGCTGGTCTTTCAAAATTTAAAATTATTTTTTATTTCTTATGAGTCTTGATGATTTTATATTTCTAATTCGGTGGATCTTTTCAAATGTTATGTGCTACATTATTGTAATGATAAATGGACAGTCTCTTTTTGAAAAAAGAGGCTGAAAAAACAAATTGCCGATAAAATCTTTACTCTCAATTATTATAAGGTTTTAATGATATGGTATAACTTTCTTTGTCGTATTTCCTGATTATATAAGTGCTTTTGTTTGTAAGATTTATAAAATATAATAACTTTAAAAAACGTCATTAAAAATGGTTAAGTTTGTAATTTTTGAAGGAGTTTAAAAAAATAATCCATAAATTCACAGAATATTTTGTAGAAATTAGTCTAATATTCCAAAATAACTTCTTTGACTATCTACATCAATACATATAATCTTAAAAATGCCTCAAATTCAATAAATATTTTTATAAAAATTATCGTGAATGACAGATAACTGTTGTAGAAGTAAAAAACATGCTTTGTTATTCATTCTGAATTTACGAATTCCTCAAATATGTATTCACGTATTTTATATTTAGGAAACCTTACACATGAATAAACATTTATGTAACTAACGGCATTTGAACTCATTTATAAATCCTAATAGTGGTATAAATAACTATGGTCATTAATTTTCTATTATAAATCTTATTCGGTTATTAATGTTAACCGGTTTCCAGTTGGAAAGCCATTGTTCATTGACTGATCAGGTCACATGTTTTTACATTTATCACTTGAAAGATATGTCATCAATACATACATTAAATAAAGGCTCATATCTAGACGCGTCACTTGAAGCACAATTCTAAGATACATTTATTCAATAGTGAAGTCATGCATTGTAATATTTCATATTTCCGTATAAACTTAACGAGTTTCATTTTCTTTGAAAAACTATGTGTATGCATCACATTTGTATCATTTTATCTTTTATGAGAAATTATACCATATTAAAAATTAATGATACCAATATCCACAATGGTAGATAATAATATGAACTTGATAATATTTTATTATTTGCTAATATTGCACCACGATATTTTAACCAGACATGTTTTCTTCCGTTCAAGTATTTACTGTATTCACAAAAGGATCAGATTAGAAGTTTGAGAATGTTCAACTTACATTTACAGGGATTTTCTTATATGGTATATTTAACGATTACTTTTTAATTTTAATATTCATGATTGCTTTTTTTATTCCTATTTTTTCCATAAATTTATCTTCTACATGTTTGGTTATTGGATATTGTATGATGTTTCAAATATGCTGAATTATATTTTATTTTACATGTATATTTTTACATTTAGTACTTTTATTAATGTACTGATTATTATTTCAATAATTTTAAAACATTTATACGTCACAATTTATTTTACCATACGCTTCACTTTATCAAACTACTAATACGTTATGTAAGAAGAAACTTTTCTAAATATAAATTTATGTCTCCTCACTTTCATGTCAATCCTATCATCATTGTTATTTAAGAATGCGTTTAGATGAATAATTCTTTCCAAAAATATGATAACAATCAATTATTCTGAGTTGTTTAATAAAAAGTATTGAAAAAATAATACCTTAATGTCACACACACATAATTACATATCTTACGCCAATGGATCAATTTTTAATTATGAAGTCGGAGTCGAACTCGATGCGTGCTGTGTTCTTTTGGCATGCTGTGCTTATTCCACCCTTTGCAAAGGTGAAATGGAGACCATTTATATCAATTAAGGAACTGGCTATCCGCTCTAAGTCATTTTGCAGAGTGGTTATTTTGTGATACAAGTAGTATCACAAAATAACTTTTATGTAAAAGTCTGCTTTCCTTAATCATTTGTAAATAGACATTATAAAAATTATATCATTATACTTGAGTACATACAGCTATAGATTTCTCAAAGACAATCTTTGTTACTTTCCAGTGAATCACAGTAGAATTCCTGAGAAGAGAGGCGCCTAGGTTTTTGCCAAAAAAGAGCAAAGGTTCTCCAGAGATCTTTTAAAAGTCTCTCATTTTGTTTAAACTTTTGGTACAAAGAAGATATGCCTTTAGGATAAAGCAGAGGGAACTGTATGACTTAAGCGGTAAGCTTCACTGCTTGAACATGCAAAGCTTATCGTAGATTTTCCAAAAAATGCTGCTGTTACACATTTCCACATTTCTATAGGGCATGATTGTCTTTCCACATTCTTGTATTGACTTGGGCCTTAATGATACTACCTTTTTCCTTTGTACGGATAACATCAAATCTTTGATGCTATTCATCTTTATTCGAGCTTTGTACTTATGTTGTTAACTGTAAAAATCAGAAATATTGGAAATCCAGAAATTTAATAGCGTCATAGCCTAACTTTTAGGCATTTGTTATAACTAAATGATCGAGCTCTGCACTTATGTTGTTAACTGTAAAAATCAGAAATATTGGAAGGCTAGAAATTTTATAGCGTCGTAGACTAACTTTTAGGCATTTGTTATAATTAAATAATCGAGCTCTGCACTTATGTTGTTAACTGTAAAAATCAGAAATATTGGAAGGCGAGAAATTTAATAGGGTCATAACCAAACATTTAGACATTTGTTAGAAATAAATAATCGAGTGATTATGTTTATGGCTATTTCTTAATTACATACAAAATGTTTATAATCAAATATCGACTGAAATAATTATTTTTCTGTGCTAATTTATGTTTTATACATTCTAAAATTAAAATATTTAGCAAATTCTTAATGGTATTCAAACATAATAAACATAATAGTAAATTGTAATTTGATACTTTCGGACGTAATTTTTTAAATAAGACAAGTTTTCTGTCTTTTATTAAAATAATAAATGTGACCAGTTTTTATTTCTAGATTATTTGAATTATGTAAACTAGTTACCTTAACAATTTGGTCTCAATAATATTTCAGATATCTTGATCTTTTAGAATGTTTTCAAATATATAAAAACATAAAGTTCTCCTTTTAAACTACATAATCTCACTAAAATTTTTATTAGAACTTTCTCTATAATTACGAATAATTTTAAAAATTGAAAGTTAACATAGTTGTAAATATAACAATGAAAAAAATTAATTCTAATAACTTTTGCATCATTTCTATTCATTAATTAACTATATAACCTTTTATTCTTTAATTACTTAATATCTATAGAAAAAATTATAAAAGTGTATCAACTATCATGTATTATTTCAATGTAATGATTTTTACTTTTTAAAAGAAATTTACCATTAAATAAGAGAAAAGTGATTATCACCATCCGTAAGGAAAGCTCATTCAAATTGGTAGAAATTTAACGTTTTAAACGAAAAGATAATTACGAATTGGGATTGTTCTAACAGATTTCCTTAAGATAAGATTTAATTGTTCCCTTCAGTACCATTCCGTTTTGCGGTCGATTGTCTCTTCTGTGATGTGAAACAGTAAAGTACTGTTAAATGTATACAAACTTTTCCTTTGATTGTGATAAAAGTTTAATTTTGAATAATAATAATATATTGATTTGCGCAAATTGTTAAGCAAATTTTTTTAAAAAACTCAATTTTTTACCTAATAATTATGTTAAATATACCATATAAAGAAATATATGTCATAATGAAATGATTATATTATATTAAGGTTTTATATATAAAATTGAAAAAGACACAAAACGAATAAAAAACACACTCTCCAAATTTTAACTTTGCCAGTGTTTATGTTTTACATGTTTTACTCAAACACTGGCAATGTTTTACATGTTTTACTTTAGAAAACCGTTGCGAGTGTTGCATTTGAAAAAAACATATAAAAAACAATGATCATCAATTTTCATTTAATATAAATGATAGTGAATTTTGCAAAAATATTATATGAATATTTTGAAATGTATTAAGAAAATTTTATGATTAATAAAGTAAATAAACATGAATTATTAATATATTTATAATTTAAAATAAAAATTAGTTGACAAGTTTTAGTTTTTACTATTTATAAATTTATTATATAATAGTTTTTACTTCAAATAACATTACAGCAAACAATTTAAAATATACAATGCTTTTTAAACTTATTATTTTAAATATAAATATATATTTTTTAAGACAATATGCTTTGTCCTTTAATTCCCGAAAGTTTAGTTTTTGAAAATTTATAAATATATTGAAACTTAATCCCTAAAAATATGTCCTAGCTATAATTATTCTTTATATTTTTATTTATTTTATTAACTATATTTTTCAGTTTTTGACAAGCGCAGGGAGGCTGAGAACAATTCTTTCGTAAATCTTCTGATTTACGAAAGAATTGTTCGAAATGAAAATTGAAATGATAATGAATTGTTTGAAATGAAAATTTGAATTTCATTTCAAATTTTGAGCTAATTTTTAATCAAATTCATTTTGTTCAAATATGCTGAACTAGAACATTAAACCCTTAAATAAGAATAATATACCATAATTAAAATTAAGATATTAATATTTGTAAGCTAACATAATATTGTTAAATAATTTGCTATTTAATTTAATATTATACATTATAAATGCAACTAACCTTATTAAATGTATCAATATAATTTATTAAGGAAAAAGATTTCAGTGAGTAAACCAGATAGAATACTTATAATACTTATTACTGAATATATGAATTTTAAAATGTTACAATAGTTTAACAAAAAAAAGGAATTTTACTTATATTTGTGGAAAAATGAACCTTGAAAAACATTAAGTAACTAAACACAATTATTTACCATTTAAATGATAAAATTCATGAAATGAGATTAGTATCTTACATAAAATATCTAATATCCTTATATTATTCATTTAAAATTTAATAAATAAAATAAAATATGAGTTAGAAGTATAATTGTAAATATCCATTTATGTAAAGTATAGCCAAGCAAAAAAATGAATAATTCAATTTGAAATTTTATGAAATTGTTTTGACAATATGTAGTTGTCAAATATTGAACAAGAGTTTCATATTTTTATCAAACTAAAATAAAAATGTACTTTCATTCAGAAACATTTATGAAATATGCTTCAGCTTTGTACTTTTTTTGTATAACTTAGGAAATATATTATTCTTTAAGACTTCACAAAATTTTCAATTATATAACTGAATCTTGAGTTTCTATACCCATTCTCAGAAATAGGCTTATTTAATTCTTTTAATTTATTGTAAGATCATGGAGGTTTTTAGAGCAAAAATAAATATTTATTAAACCTCAAAACATATGTAGAATTCCTGTTAAGCATGGTGTTTGGCAATTATTTTGTTCACAAAACATCCATGGTTTAACTATTTTAATTAACAAATCTCTTACATTGCCTAACGAATATGAAATACTATGAGATTGCTGTATCATTCAGAGCGTATAATTTTCATTAGGAATTTTCCTAAAGCAACGAACAATATCTCCATGCCAAAAAAATACTCAAAAAAAACTTATAACCAGAAAAATGTCTGTCTAAATAATAATAAAGTATGAATTATTTTGAATAAGAATTGTTAGCATCTACTATAGGCTTTTTTTCCAAAATTTCTCTTCAGTTTGTTTTTTAAAATAAATTATGATCTTTTAAATTTTATGAAGTAACCATGTATCTCAGAAGAGTTTTTATTAAAATCAAAAGAAATATCATAAATAAATTTTTATTTTTCAGAATTTTTAAATGTATTCAACAATTTTACATCAGTGATGTATTTCATTCAACACAAAATTTAAAAGAACTTCTTTAAAATAATGGAATTTTTCAATTTACTTCTGAATCTGAATTATTTTTAAAATAATTTAAACGTTTAAAAATTAACATATTTATGCGAGATTTACTTCTAACAACTGATTGATGATGTAATTATTTAAGAACAATTAAAAACACACGCATACACACAACACACAGACATACGCATAAACACACACACAAATATTGTATGTATTTCATAATATTAATGAAACATTTATTTATTAGTATACCGATTTTAAGTTTCAAATTTCATGACATATTTCACTCTACTAGAAGGCCACAATATATCCCGTTCCTAATTACACTTACACTGGAGTTTAATTACAGCAAGAGCGTTATCTTCTGTCAACAATATTTCTCATTTCCGATATTCTTCATTATTGATTGCTCTAATTAGCAGAGAAAATTACTCTTCTGGGGCAAATAAATATTCTGTTTTGATAACAGTTAAAAATGAGCAAAAGAGTAAGATGACACACAAAAAATATTATTATTAGTGTTATTATTATTATATTTATCATAAATGATCTATTATAGAAGGTGGGCACATTTCTGCATTTGATAAGATCCATTTATCTAAGAAAAATTGATTAAAAATTTATTTCTTGCCGGAGTTTTGAAGTTAAGAAAACTTTTCCAATACTTTTCATGCATGTTCAATACACATCTGTCAGTTTTAAAATTAAATCAATCTCTTCTAAGAAATACGCTTATGTATCTAAAGTTTCTTCTCTTATATTCTTAGAAAAAATGTATTTTCATTTTACTAGGCATAAATGTTTTAAATATTTTTCTGCAAAATAAATGCAAGTCTTTTATTTTTATACTAGATCTTAAATACATGTTTGGGACGGCACATGTCATTTCTTTTTAAGTATGTTTGAACTAAACACTAATCCTCAGTGACATAAAATTGTTGAAAACTGTGACAGGTGTCATTCTGAATTCTTTTTAACTTCAAACTTTAAGTTGAAAATATGACATTATTTTTCAATGTTTTCCAAAGATAATCCATAATTCTGTATTTTAAAAGTTGTTCCTTTCAGTTATGGTTTTTAACACTATAAATCGTTTTCTAACTTATGAATGTATAAACTACGATTTTATTCTTTTTTTAATTTAAGAAATATTTTTTCTAAAGCGCAAAAAAAGTCATTTATTTCTGATAAAAAATATTTAATAAATGAGAAAATATTGTACTATTATATAAAGAATGCATTATTTAAGGTTTCTTTTATTTAAAACATGACACTAGATTACAGCTAATATTGTTGTAAATTTTAATGTATTTAATGTACTTATGTTTGGTTAAATAAGATATTTAAAAATTACAAAAAAATATGTTTTCTGGTTTGTTCATAAAATTATTTTCTGTTTTGATGTTATATTTTTATGTAATTATTTTACTGTTTTGATGTTATTTCAATTTAATTTTAAAGAAATCAAATTCTTATTTTAAAATCAAAAATAAACATTAATTTTAGAAACAAAATCTAAAACTTTTTATAAATGAAAATTTTTTTATTTAAAACTTACATCTCGTTCAGCTAACAATGATGCCTATGTCATTAATTTAACTGAAAAGTAGAAAAAAACTTTATAAAAGCTACTTAATTCGATTAAGATATTGTTATTATGAGAGTTGTAGTATATTGAAATATAAAAACAATAGTTAGGAACCGACGTTAATTATAATTTTTTTAATTAGAGAGGTAAATTTAATATGCATTCAAAACATTTAATTATATAAATTTTTCTGTATTCTATTTTTCACATTTACAGTGTTTTAATTAAATTTTTCAAATCCAATTACCAGAAATGTAGAGATTATATTCCTATATGAAAACCATTTTCTCTAAATATACCATAATTTATATATTTACTTTCTTTTCTATATATGTTAGTTATTTACATTTTAATGATTTTAAGTCTAATAATATAAATTATTCACAAATTACAGTATTTTTCAAAACACTTGTATTAAAGAAAATTTGAAAATTAACTGTTTTTCGGTATCAAACTTACATACATTTTAATAAATTATCTGTTTGTTGACTACCTTTATTATGTACATTTTTTTGCGCGTATCTATATTAACTACATTTTTAAATTATTTACGACTATACCAAATTTACTATTGTTATATGTCTATCAATTTACATTATATTGAGCATTTTTTGCTTATCAAATATATATTTTAAAATATTCCATAATTCCATAGGAATTACAGTTGTCTTAAAATTAACTAAATATTTTCAGTGACTGGAAAATTTAATTAAATTTCGAAAATTTGTATTATGAATTATACAATTTCCTAGATATGTTCATTGCAACATCTATTGTTTGAAACCCATTCATGTCTTTCTAAACTAAGACTTCATTATATAGTTATTTTGAATGAAATCTTACAAATAAATAATTGATGACACAAAAAGAATAATGCTTACGATAAAATTTTTATGTCTGAAAGATAATAGGGAAAATATTCAATTCCTTTACTAAATAGTAATTCGTATTATGTAAGTGAGTTCTACAGAGTATTATTAAAGAGTTTTGAAATATATAGTTAAATAGTTCTTTACAAAATTAATATACAAATAATTAATACAGTGAAGAGCTCCGTATTTCGTTAAAATGTTTCAATTAAAATATTTGGGTCATTTTGTTTGTAAATTGTGCAAAGCTGTTTTATAAGTTTTTTCTCTCTGTGTGAACATTTCACGCAATTGTAACAAAAATACTTGAACTTAATTGAGAAAAAAATTTGAAACTTTGCAAACTAGGGGAAACAAGCAAATAAACTGGAAGGGTTTAAATGATAAATATTGCAATAAATATATTATCATATGTGATAAAATTTGGATTTTTTTCAACTCTATTAAATCATGCGCACATAAATCAAAAATATTGTCAAATGTAAATCTTAAAATATATATTTCTTGCAAAACAATTTTTTAAAATTAATTTTTATGCATGATAATATATTTTTAACATTTAAAGTTAAGTATTGGCCATATAAAAAATACTATATTTTCTCTATTATTTAAAATTATATTGCAAAATAAAAATGGAATGTATATGACATATTTTTCTTTCCAATATCGAATAAATCCTCTGCTATTTTATTGGTCTAATGCAATAGGAAATAATGTAAATATTTATAATTAACATAAACATTTTCATAATTTTCAATCTAATCAACTCACATCAAATGAATTACTAAGAATGATTGCTCTTTCACTAATAACTTTCTAAATTATGATTAAAGAAGCTTGCATACAGGGACAGAATATTTTATTTTCTATTATGGCCAATTACTGAGTACAAGATCAGAATTGAGCTAGTTATTTCAACATATTCTACCTAACAAAATAATCCAAGAAAGAGAAAATGCTCAATAATGAAAAAATGTGCATAGCTGCCACTGAAAAAGAATGCAATTAACAAGAGGAAATGCAACAGACATTAT
>JAPDSC010098375.1:4749-32874 GCA_026290005.1 Latrodectus geometricus | reverse complement strand
TATTAAATTGTTGTAGGTATATCAAAAATTCGTTCACCTTATGATATTACTTCGTATTAGCGTTTTCGTTTATAATAAATAAAGATCATTTCTTTGAAAAGACAAATCGACCCTAGTAGACCCCTTGTCCATATTTGACAGCAGCTAAAATTCAATAACATTTTTATGCACTTCCAATGTGTTATAAATCCAGTCCTTTAAACTTTTCTTTGTATAATGATTTCTTTCTTAAATATTAGACTAATGAGTAATCTGTTTCCTTCCAGGTGCAAATATTTTGTTATACAGTAGTTATCCTGAAATTAAATTTATTGGGAAATAATATACACTGTATTGATACTTATCATGATCTGAGCTTTCATTTTAAAATAGTATTTTAATATTTAATTAAAATCTGTCTTTAAATTTAACTGAATGCATAAATCTTCTTAATTTTGAACATCCATATATCATAAAAGCATTCTGTAGAGATTTAATCTAACTTCTTTAAAAAAGTGCTTAATAAAATCAAAGATAATACAATTAACATAAAAAAATTACTTTAAGTTTTCGACTTTAATTTGGCAACAGTGGAACATTCAAACAGTAAACAAATATTAAGGAAACAGTGACCTGATTGGGAAAGGCATCGATCAGTAAGAGATGAGCTCACTACCTGACCAATCGAAGATCCTCTGTATTGAGATTTGAAGCATACAAAATATAGCGTGGTCACGGTCCTTCCATTAATATGGCCTGGAGAGGAGGATGCCATCTCAGATTTCACCTCATCATTTGACCGTGGTTCTAAGTTACGACTCGATTGGCTGTATTTAGAGCTATTCAATCAGCAGAAGTAGGTAGCCGGAAATGTATTGAAAACAAATAATTTTTATTTTACATATGCACTCAATTTCGGAATCTCTACGGAAATAAGTGGCACGGTTGTTGCAGATAAAACGATTTGCTGTATAATGTACAAAACTATGAAACAAATCAACACGAATACGAGTTTAAAGAATTTATACACACAATTGGTAATATATAAATTCTTATTAATTATGAAATAAAAATATTATTTATTTCTGAAAAAAAATATTTCAAACATTTTTGTGTCTGTATTGAAATATTTTTTTTATTAATTACTGAAATTCTTCTTGGAATTTAGACATAGTGGGTAAATCCACGAAATGGATAAGCCTCTCAAGGATAATTTGGAGTTTATTATATATTGTTGATTGAATTGCTTAAGGAATTGTTTTTCCCTGACGATCTTATAATAGTTAAAGTGTGTGTCACAGCGCGAATTAGTAAAATAAATCTTCTGTTAAAGATATTACAAATATTAGACATTCATTTTACCTTACAAATACAATAAGGAAAGAATAAAGAATTATTAGGTAAATAACTAATTTTAATACCACAGTAATTCAAAGATGCATTATATTTAGATATTAAATGATATCGATAATCCTTAACTTCAATTATTTTAATCAAATAGGGAGCCCTATTACAATAACACAGTAATGAAAACACGAGAAATGCTATCATCCTCTTAACTTTCTCGATTTATAAACGCTAGTGACTACAATGCCCGTTCCGTATCCTATAATGGATAATAACACTTTCTGTTCAATCTTGACAAAATAATTGTTGACGTCAGTATTAATCCGCTCAAATATGAATAAAGCAATTGAAATAGGAATAGCATTGGAATTTCACGATATCATCCAGATTACTGTCTCCGTTTACCCAAATGAGATAAAGTTAAATTATCTTTGGTAGAAAGAAAAAAAAATGAATTTTTTACTTTTTATCCATAAAATATAAAAATTCTTATTTTCAGAGAAGAGCTTGATATTCATAGACAAATCAATTTAGTTTGATTTATAACGAAATTTAAGCGTAAATTAATTTCATTGAACTGTTCCTTTTTTCCATTCTTAATCTTTTTGTCAATTTATTCTATTTTGTTTATTAATCAAAGTTTATTTTGTTTATCAATCAGTCTGCATCAATTACCTTTGTTGGAGACAGTTTGTACTTTTTTGTTTTGGTAACTTATAGCGAAAATTTAAAAAATAAATATAAGTTAGAAAAAACATTTTTGAGTATTTTAAATTCCCTATTTAGGAAGAAACTCAGGTATACTAATATATATGAACCATACTGATATATAAAAAACTATCAAAACTAAAAAAAAATTTTAACATTTTGTTGATTTCGTTTAGACTTCATAGTAAATAGCCAAACAGCATAAAGTTGTTGTAAGAATATGCGCCACGTATTTTTAAAAAAGTATATTCATGTATTTCAAATAAGGAAATTCGAAAGCCCTAATATATACTTCCTGAGAAATGAATCTTCAGAAATCAGCTATGCACCATTTAAAATAGTTTAATTGCACTATATAACAGTAAACAAAAATATTTATTTTTCTCAGCAGAATGATATGTTTGATATTTTTAAACCAGTACATAAACCTTAGATATTAATTTGGGAAATGAGACTTTCTATTCCTCACTACAAAAAGACATTATATGTCTTCAGATTTCGTTGCTTACTAAAAAACATACAATCAAATAAAAACACTGAAACCACCACTGCTTTCTTTGTTAAATCATTTGGATTATAGCTTCCTTGATAAGCACTTGGAGCCGGAAATGAAAGAAGATAAGAAGTAACTGAATACAGAACTAACATACATGTATATACGGATGGCTCTTTGACCGATAGGATCCAGGGAGTTGGAGTTTTTAGCAAGCTTTTTAATTTTTACATATCTGTGGTAACTTACTCCACTCACTTTGATGGAGAACTGAAAGCCATTCACGTGGCTCTCCAACAATTATCATTGAGACAGAGCTTTTCAGCAATACAAACCATCTCCTCTTACCAAGAGTGTAAGAATATATGGCTTCAACGGTGTCAGGAAATCATAAAAGAACTTTCCCATAATTGTTTTCAATGAGTACCATCACACTGTGATATTTATGGGAATGAAAAGGCTTATATACTTGAGACAAAGAGGACTACGGTTCTCCAAGAGCCAAAAACGAGTGCAAGCCTCCATTCTATAAATTTTCTGACATCGCTAACATACCAAAAGTCTTTAAGAGATTTTGCCATTAGAGTTTGTGAGGGCAAGCCTTGAAGTGTTCTCTCAATAAATAAAACTTTTGTTTCTGACCACCCGTGAACAGTTGCAGTTGTATCATTTATACTATTGACGGGACATGGCATTCGGAACTATTGACGGTACAGAATCATTTATTTTACATTGGACTAACTGATTCGCCATTGTGTCGTTTATGTAATAGTGAACAGCCAATGACGGCAGAACTTTTGGATGAGTGGGAAACACTAACAAATTTATCTTGTAGATTTTGACCCTATTGGCAAGCAAAGAATTTAATGGCCTAACGGCCAAAGTAAATGGCATTTGACAAATAAAAAATAAATAACTTTCTATTCGTCATTATATATCTTTGTGTCACGTGGACTTTGAAGAGGAGTGGCAACTATTTTTATCTCGTCACTTGAAAGCAATTTAAAATTACATGCTATTTTCACTTATTTATATTTTGCACATTTACATTCATATAACTGTATAAGATTGTCGACAAATGTCTGCGATGAAAATCTGTGAAGACACTTGGAACCAACTTTAATGACAGCTATGTTGCAAAAACGTGTAATACTGAACATAATTTATTCCTTTCTAATGAAATTTAAAACTAAAAATTATTTCTGGTCACGTTTTGAAGGCAACAATAAATCACCTTTGGAGGCCAATAATAAATAATTATTGGCATTAATAAATTCTTTTGACAGTAGCCATGTATTGTATTAGTAGGGCTTTGTAAATTTGTGAAATACAAAAAAGAAAAATAATTCTTAAAAAATTAAAAGAAATCTCTTACAAAAAAGGAATGTTTTTCTTATCCAAGAAAATATTCTTTTGAATAAAAAAAAATACCAACTTTCGAAATATACATGAAAATTTACTTTTTATCATTCTAATTTAAGAATGAAGTCCTGATAATATCGTTTAGTTATCCCCATTTAGATAATATTAAAAAGACTTCCATAATTATTATCAATGAAGCTAAATATCAGGGAACAATTCAAGGAAATTTAAATGGTATGAAAACTACTCCAATATTCTCACCCATGTTTGTGAAATTTTTCTATAAATCATTTCTAATTACAAATTTTATCTTGGTTGAAATTCTATACAAATGCTAATTTTATTCTTATTTTACAAAAGTTTTAAAGCAGTCTAGTAAAATTGGCTAAAAAAGCATTATAGGTATAGATTTTAATTTTGTACTAGCCTAGGAAAGTTTTATGAATAAATCCAAAATTTGATCATATAATAATAATAAAACAATATAAAAAGTAAAACACATAAATACCTAACATTTCCTTATTTGTACATAGAGATTTTTTTAACTTATTATATAAATAAAAGTTGAAGTACATTACGTGTCTTATATAGTAGGTTGAGGAAAAATAAATCCATTATTTTTACGTGAATTTTATGTAACTTCTTTTGGATTCACTTTGTAAAAAGGTTTAAAACAGCTTTCATGTAGATTTTTAGGTCTTGCTCGTTACGACTGCTGACATGCGGTTAACTTCGATCATTTTTGATATTTTATAGACATTTTCGACGATGTTTTATCCACATGCGAGGTGCATCTCTAACATCAAAAATACCCAAACGGAATCGACGAAACAAAAATTGTACGTAACTGGTTGTTAAAGTCTTATATAGGACGATAAACACCTTTCCCAATTTTAGCCACCCGGCTATCTTTTTCGCCGTTACAAGAGAAAAACGAAAATGTATCGAATTTTCTGTTTGTTGTCTTCCATTTTTAAAACCTTGTACTCGTAATTGAATTAATCAAACAAAAAACCGCAAGAGGATATTTTAGTGTCAAATGTCACCTTTCCAACGAGCATAAATCTGAAATTGTTTGATAGATACCTCACGAGATATTGATCACTACAGACGTCTACCGAAAAAATCTTGGATTACTTTTTCCCCAACCTAATATTTTAAATTATTAAAATCTTTTTTAAAATTATTTTAAGAATTAATAACACTTTACTTTAATTATATAATAATAAAAAATGAGGGCATGAAAACTTCTATAATTCTTTTAGTGTGTTGGAAGCATTAAACCACATAACTACATTCCAAATTCCGTATCTGAAAATGTATAAAACCAAAATTTGATAAAATAATTATTGGCATTAATATTAATCGGCTGAAATACATGACCTTCTTAAGCATCAAAAAGCAGGGGGAAAGGAATATTGGAATTCCATTGAGAACATATCTTATAGCTTTTCAGAATATGGTCTCCAATCATTGAGTCGAGATAAAGTTCAGTTTGCATTGGATTCTCATTACGTTGAAACCTGAGACGCTTGCCTTTAACAAAAAAAGAGCAAAATTCTGTAATGTAATGCACACTGCGGATTTAATCTATGTTCAGATATAATGATCCATAATCCGTTCTCTTTTTCTGTTAAGGGAAAGTAAGGTTAACCAAACACATTTTTTATAAAAAATTGACTATCAAGTAAAATTTTACAAAATTGTATTAAGAGAAATAGAAAATAATCGATATAATGTTGTCTTCGTTTATAAAATAAGAATGAATGCATTCTTGTAAAAACTGTAAGCTCTTTTTATTCTTTCAATTCTCTGCTTGCAATTATTTTCAGGTCTCTAATATAAAATTAAGTGACAAATGATTTACTTCATATGCAATATTTTATACAAAAAAATCGTTTCACAAAACGATAAAGAAATTTGATAATCCCTCTCGTAGAATTTCCTGCATTAACTAATAAGAATTACCACTTCCAAAAATACTTTATATATTATTATTAACACACACATTTAATTCTCCTTTGTAAAGAGAAATTGAATTTGAAAAAGGTTCAATATTCAATAGTGTTACATTTATAGGGAATTTTATATTTTTAAAACAACAAGATGAATAGTTTAGTCACACAAATATTCAAGCCTCCTAATTATATATTATGCACTATCTGGAAACATTACTACTGCTGTAAATTAAAATGCTATATAATTCCAGTCCTTTGAAATAAAAAGTAACAAGATTAATTAATTATTCATAATTTACACATGAAAAAATATTCCTAATAATTAAGTTTTAAAAAAAACTAAAGGCTATATTCAACTCTTATATTTATATTCTAAAGATCCTTATAAATAGAAAATACTATAAATTCTCAACTTTAAATACGCCTTTACAACAACACTTAAAATAAATTGTTCCTAAATAGCATATGCGCGCTATTATAAAATACTCCACTTTTTGAGATGCTTACTCTTAAAATATCTTGTTTTCTAATAGAAATATATTGAAATAATTTAATAATGTAGAAAGTTTGCTTTCTTAGGCATTACTTATAAATATATATGCACACTTATATAGAGGAATCCCTATCTGTATCAATTAGTTAAAACGCTTAAATTCCATCATCATCTAACGCCTTTTACTTTAGAATGCGTTCACGTGATGATGTCTACAAATGAGCTGGTACGTTTCTCGCTAAACTCGAGCAAAAGAACATTAAATCCACCAAATTATTCATTAGTGTCAACCCTCTTATGACGGAGAACTCTAATTGGATAGAAAAATTTCAAGTGACGTCATAATTGTTAAAAGGCCGTCAAAATCATACAGTGGAATATAAGACAGGATGGAAAAAGTAGTCAGTCCTATTATTGAAAAACTGGTCCAAAGCAGTGATGCTTGATTTTAATACTTGAAATGAGAGCTGAAGCCGAGCTTTATGCTTCCCAGAGTTTTTATTGATTGTTGTTGTTGTTGTTGCATATCTCCGAGATTAAAGGAGCTAAATCAAATCCATGAAACTGTGCACCCTGAAGAAGTCCAAAACTAAAATCCTGCTTGGAAAGTCCCAGATAAACTAGAATATGTTCAGGAGAATCCTCCTCCATAAAATACTTAATGCAGTCTTCAAATTGCTTAGATCCACCAGTGATTTTCATACTTTTAAGGTGTCCACTGAGAAAGCAAGATTTTATTAATTACTGAGAGGTACCAGGTTCGATATTTGACCCAACTGTAAAACGTCTAGATCAGAGGTCTTATGCACATTAAAAGTTCCGTAAAGTTATATATCTTCATTTTCATGAGGCTTGGAATTGAAAGGTCCTTACATTGCAGATTGTGCTGGCAGTTTTGAACCATCTTCACTTGATGTTGGTTCAAAACTACAAAAAATTGGCTATTTTATAGATTTCAATCTTCAAAAATAAGCGACATAAAACATTTTGCATTATCGTAACCTTAATTTTCTCAAATTTTGTACACAATAAAACCTGCAAAATTTGAAACATATAGTGAAGTTAATAAGAAAGTTTCAGTCTGCATTACAAGAGATTTTATCCTAAGGCAATATGTATATATGTATACGTAGTTATCCATACATATCAAGAAACATTTATTTTACATCTCTATATTAGTGTAAATAATTGTTAAATTATGGTGCAGAATAAAAAAAGTTGCTTATGATAAATCCCCAAACTTTTCTAAGAACCACAAAAATTAAAAAATATATTTGGCGTTATAACAATTACACAATAAATTATTAACGTCGCCAACTGAAAAAAGGGAAAGAAAGACACAAAAAAGAAACATACGTTAATTCTACCAGATGAGGCCGTGTTGATTAAACTGAGATATATCAGGATTCTGAGGCTGCACGCGCAGCTTTTCCATAATCCCTCCGATCATTAGTTATGTGCGTGAGTGTACTTAAGGCAGAGATCTGCAGCCATAATAATTCAAGAGATATCTTCCAGTATCTCTTGAAAATTATCTCGGTGGCTAGTCATTATGTATTTAGAGCTCCCATCTACTACATCTAGAATGCTCTTTTTATGAATACGGCATGCGTTATTAAATATTTGTTATGATATGAAACATACGGGGTACAATCTGTCAGACATATTTTTCACACAACTACAGTTGTTATTAAAAGCTTATCCTGGCCTATTATTAAGAACACGCATTTCGGAGTTGAAGATTCCAGATTTGAATCAAATCACTATTTAACAATAGCAGATCCAATCAATGTGAATTCTATTGAAATTGAGACTTGCGTACTTTTCAGATTTTCTCTCATACAAAGCATATATATGATCTATTATTCATGAAAAATACTCTTGAAAATCACTATATGGTAAATGTTTAAAATATCTTTCTAAAAGCTTTCTGGTTTTAAACAGTTTACTTTGTGGCTTCATATATAAAATATATATAATATTTATAACATAAACATACATAAAAGCTATTGAAATTTTCTATAATACGGTTAAAGACTGAAATTGGAACATCTCTAGAGGAAGGTATAGAAGTTAATAAAAAATATAGGCGCGCGTGTATCGATATTATCAATAGAAGTAATTGCTTACTTTTAGACCCAATAAACAGCTTATTGTTAAAAAAAATTATTTATCAAATAAATAAAACAAATAAACAGGTACTCATTTTGTGACAAATTCATAGAGTTGTTATTTTATTTATAATTTATTTTAGAAGAAAATTTTAAAACTGATCCAGACTATTCCTTCGAAGTGGAAGGTCTCAGATTCAATCTGGGTCATTTAAGCAAAGGGAAATGAATGTTGATTATTTTGTTTTGGAATAAACGTTTATTGATGTGAATGCTTCAAAATTTTCATGTTATCTCTCTTGTGACACGTGAATATAGCTTCCTATCTACGAAAAGATTAAAAATGGAAGCTAAAGCGTATACTATATGTCAGGGGTGGCAAGACGTCGACCGCGGGCGACTGGTAGACCGCGAAGGCATCTTAGGTAGTCCACGCGACCATCCCGATAATGACCTCGGATATTAACAATTTAATTTATAACTTATTCACAGAATCAATGAATTATTTAAAATAAAAATTTACTCAGTCTAAGCTTTAAAACCCAAAACAAACTGTGCAAAGATTTACTATTTAAAGATTTATGATTAAAGGTTTGCAATTTAAAACCTAAAACAGACAGGATGAGCTCGATTAAAACATTCAAAAAAAGAAAAGATTAAAACATTCAAAAAAACATTCAAAGAAAGATATGCATCTCAATTAAGAAAACATGAATTGAAAAACTTCAAAAACATGGAGGAAGAATATATCCATAATCCAAACCGAGACTTCGAAGATTTCGCTTAATACTTACTTGTTTTGTTTGAAGAATTTGAAAGAAGATTCGCTGACTTAATTAGGTTGAAAGAAATGCTCAATTTTATGATATTTCCATTTAATGAAAATGCCAACATTGATAGAGTACCTGAAAAAATAGGACAGTTAAGAGATATCACATCAGTCATGGTCGAGGAAGAAATTATTAAATTAAAATGCGATATATTTCTTAAATTTAGAGCATATTTAGCGATACTGATTTTTGGAAATTAATTTCTGAGGAAATGTTTCCAAATATTTACAAACCGCAATTTTGTATTTCAAATCATACTTTGGATCGAGGTATCTTTGCGAATCTGCTTTTTCAACCATGAACAAAAAACAAACATTTGTCACATTTAACAGATGAACTTTTAATTTCGTGTTTATGCATTGCAATAAGCTCTTGCCAGCCAGCTACAATATGATAAACTTGTCGCAGATATACAGTGTCAAATTTCAACTAAACGAAGTGAATAGTATGGTCAGTTTTAGATATATGAATACTTTGATTATTTTTGTCATTAAATTTTTATTTTTTAAATATTAATATTAATTTTTTTTAGAAAAATTACATAATTTACCATTTTTTCTTGTTACCGAAAATAAATGTGTACGCTAATTCAGCTCTGCCATTGGTAGACCGCCTGCGATTTTTTAAAAGTTGAGTAGACCCCGGATCCCAAAAGTTTGGCCACCCCTGCTATATGTGATAAAATGTCATACAACTTTTAGTCAACGGATCGTTCCATGTCAGTAACAAAAGCAACATTTCGCTGCTTTTGATTCTACGAGAAACTCATACAGCTGTTATTTTATTCATGATTTATTTTAGAAGAAAATTTTAAAACTTATTCAGACTAATCATTCTTGAATATTCCTGTATTAAAAAACAGTGAAATCATTGATCTTACCCGCTTTTGAACAACAAGAAATGGATGTTTGAGTTTCTAGTTTCTGCTTCCATATCTATCGTGGTGGATACTTGGAAATTTTCCAGGTTTTCTTCTTTGCAATACAAGTTTCTAACACGCATTGAATGTTTGAATGTCTTATAATGGTATTTCTGCATAATTATCCATACTTCTTTATTATCTTATTTTCGAAAATTCTGCAAATAATTTATTTAATAAAATAATTTATAACATTAAAAATATAACTTATGAAAAATTGAAATTCTTAAAAGATATTTAATTTCAATATGTAGCATATATTTCATGTGTTTTTGTAATTTTTTTTTTTTTACGTATGATATTTTCAAGAATGTTTTTTCTGAAAACTGAATTGCTTTTGAAATATGATAAGTCATTTTGAGTATTCACAGAATTTTTTTTTAGGTAAACATTCGATGAGTTTAAAAATCACCCAATACAAAACCATTTTTACTATAACTTTATTCCAAGAAGGGAAGAAAATAATTCAATAAAAATTTGATATTGAAACCTAATCCGAGGAAAAATCAAGATATTAAGTTTAAAATTGTACATATTAAATACAGACAAAATAATTTTCATAAACTAAAAATATTAATAAGAATTTAAAGTAATTTTAAGTGGATTGTTTGGCATTTAGATTAAAATTTATTGACCCTCTTGCAGTCAATAAATGTTGATTTCTAAAGTAAGATAATATTTATTTGCTTATATATTAAGGATCATTTATGCTAGTGTTAAAAGGATCAGCAAATTTCAAATGTATTTAAAATTTTAGAATGCTATATTTATTTGAAATATGGGAGTAACTTTGATCCATATATTTGTAATTTCAACTTTTTCCTTAACTTTTTTAAATATTTCCTTGTAAATATTGCACTTTATATAGATTGTGTGTGTGTGTGGAATATTAACTCAGCATTATTTAATTTCAAATGTGAACTTCACTTATTCAAGCTAAGATATCAACATTTCTACACTACTGGCCATTAAAATTGCTACACCAAGAAGGCGACATGCTACAGACGTGAAATTTACACGAAAGGAAGAAGGTGCTGTGATATGCAAATGATTAGCTTTTCAGCGCATTCAGACAAAGCAGGCGCCAGTAGAAACACCTACATTGTGTTTAAATGAGGAAATTGTTCAGCCGGTTCCTCATACACAAATTGCATTTGAACGTTGTTGCCTGGTGAAAAGTTGTTGTGATGCCTCATGTAAGAAGGAGAAATGTGTACCAGCACGTTTCTGACTTTGATAAAGGTCGAATTGTAGCGTACCGGGATTGCGGTTTATCTTATCGCAGTATTGCTGCTCGCGTCGGTTGAAATCCAATGACTGTTAGCAGAATATGGAATCGATGGGTTCAGGACGGTAATACGGAACGCCATGCGGGATCTCAACGGCCACCTATCACTAGCAGCCGAGAAGACAGACATATTATCCGCTTGGCCGTAATGGATCGTGCAACCACGTCACGAGCCGTGAGTCAAGAAACGGGGTCGTTTGGAAGACAACAAGTGTCTGCACGAACAGTTCGACAACGTTTGCAGCAGCATGGACTCTCAGCTCGGAGACCATGGCTGCGGCTTCCCTTAACGCTGCGTCATAGACAAGGGCGCCTTCAATGGTGTGATCAACGACGAACCTGGGCGCATGAATGGCGAAATGTCATCTTTTCAGATGAATCTAGGTTCTGTGTACAGCATCATGATGGTCGCATCCGTGTTTGGCGGCATCGTGGTTAAGGCACACTGGCAGCGTGCATTCGTTATCGTCATACTGGCCCATCACTTGGCGTGATGGTATAGGGTGTCATTGGATACACGTCTCGGTCACCTCTTGTTCGCATTGACGGTACTTTGAACAGTACACGTTACCTTTCTGGTGTGTTGCGACAAGTGGCCCTACCCTTTATTCGAGCCCGTCGAAACCCTACGTTTCAGCAGGATAATGCCCGACCGCTTGTTGCCGGTATTGTACGGACCTTCCTTGATACGGAACATAATCGGCTGTTGCCCTGGCCAGCACGTTCTCCAGATCTTTCACCAATAGAAAACGTCTGGTCAATGGTTGCTGAGCGACTGGCTCGTCACCAAACGCCAATCACTACAGTTGATGAACTGTGGCATCGTGTTGAAGCTGCATGGGCATCTGTACCTGTACATGCAATCCAATCTCTGTTTGACTCAATGCCCAGGCGTATAACTGCTGTTATTACTGCCAGAGGTGGTTGTTCTGGGTACTGATTTCTCAGGATCTATCCAGCCAAATTTTTTGAAAATTTAATCACTTGTTATTTCTAGTATAATATATTTGTCCAATAAATATCATTTTGTTATCTGCATTTCTTACTGGTGTAGCAATTTTAATGGCCAGTAGTGTAAAATGTATTTAAACTATGATATTATTTTTCGGTATTTTCAAAACTATATATTCGGTATTTTCTAACAATTTAATATTAATCATGTATAAAGGAATTTAAAAATGAATTCATAATTTATATTGTATTATCTTAGTGTTTATCTTTTGAATTATTATTTTACCAAGAATTGTTAGCATAAATATCAATACAAATTAAAATAACAGTTGCTGTTTATAACCAAAATTTTGCAGTATCTTCTTTCCCTGATTAATCTTTAGCATGTTTTTAGTGTTATCTATTGATCCTTTTAATTTTAAAAATTACGAATATTTTTTATTCGTATTGTTTATGATTATTGTGTTATTTTACCTTTCATAAAAATTATTAATCCGAGATATTATTTTTATTTTAAACCTTATAATTTTTTCTCAAGTTCAATACAAGTTTCACCTTACAAAAATATCAATGATGTGTGATATCTTAGTAAGAAGATGCATTGTTCTCTTGTCCATGTGGAGCAAGTTCGAAACTTGATTCAATCGAAGACAGTTTTGCTTAAGATGCCTATGTATATTAAAAATTGAGTAACATCTGATCTCTCTCCGTTAAATGTGATGTAGTATAGGAAAAAGGATGCCAGCTTCTGAAGGGACTTCGTCATTTACCTGCTATTTCAAATCACAAGGTGATTGGTTGTGCTTGGAGGCTGTGCGAATCATTATTAAATTAAAACGAATGTCCTAAGCATTCCAATAACAATGGTTAGGGCATTCGTTATTTTTATCGGAAGATGGTGAGTTCAAAACCCTAACCAATCAAAGATCCGTCGTGTTCGCTGATGACTGATCACAATGAACTCCTTGTGAAAAGATACCTTTGGAGTATTATCAACATAACATCTTCTAGGGGGTCTTCTAAGGGTTCCTGTTTTTAAATTACAAAAAACCCCTTTCGGGGCTAAAATGGAACACCCACTGGGTGCCTCACTATATAAGGTGCCACCACTTCCACCCCAACATACTTATAATAAAGCTTATTTCCTGGATATAAATTAGGCCTGTATTGAAGAAAAATTAATGAAATTGTTATTAACCATTTGACAAGTAGCCCTTCTTCTACTCCAAGATTATAATGATGAGGCAAAAAAAATCACTCTACTGAACATACCAAATATTTTATTTGGGATTCCAAAAAGTGCAGTTTGCATAAAATATTAATTTCTCAAATTTTGCATTGCAATATCCTATTAAAAAGCATCACATCCTTTGGAATATTCCAAAACGACTACGATGCCCCTGTTATCATGAAAATAATAAAGATCTAGAGACTATCAAATGAAATGGAACTTATCTCTGAGTAACTAAGTTTGTAAAGTGGTGGTAAAGATGATAGTTGCTAATTGCATGTTTATATTCGAAACCATTGGTTATCCCTAACATATTTCTACAACATGTATTAATTATCCATACTAAGTTAATTATTTTACACGATAGGGCAAGTATAAATAAATATTATGAAATATAAGAAATGCGATGAATATCTGTGTACATGTGTGGTACACAGATATTCATCGCATTACAAATTGGTTATATTTCTAATATTTTCTAAGCAAAAATACACAGAAATCTAGAATAAAAAGAGTTAGTTCACCATGATTAATTTATTTAATGTAACTTTTGTGTATTTTTGTAAATGATGTTAAAGCAAACGGCCTTCAGTTTTGCAAACAAAATAGTATTTTCAAGGCATTGCCCATCTGAACAACGCCCTAGTTACTGTGATTCAAGAATCCAAGTGGGAGAGGATTCGGTTTGTCACTGTATGACCACTTTTTGCACAATTGCTTTTTTTTTTCTTTCCAATAATTTAATTTTGAATTTATAGAAATTTTTTTCATTTACTCGTTTTATATACTTGCTATGGCTATGTTTTTGTTTATTGAACAAATTGAACTATTTCTACAGAAACAGTAACTTAATTCGTTTATTAAATACAATAAAATATTTCATTTGTTTCTGTTAAAATTATAATAGTAATGTCAATTAAGCTAATAAAAATAATATACATGTATATAATTCTGCATCCAATGCTGAACAGATAATATTATAGAAATAATAAAATACACAATTCTATGTGTGCATTTATCAAATGTTTAATTAGTATTACAGTTCACAGGGTAAGGAATTTAAGGTATAACAAAAATTGTTCTTTTATAAACATGAAAACACTCATATCTAATTGTAAGTTCTTAACTCTAAAAAAATTAAAACAAATTATCTTAGAAGAATCTAAGATCATTTTGTGTTAAATATTAACAATCAAACTATGTGTTTTATATGTGTATATGAATGTTTAAGCATTACTAATATTGTAATAAAATGCTATATTAAATCACAAAATAATACATTTAAAAATGTTTGTTTTTTATAATAAACAATCAATAACAAACTATCTGGATATGAGAATCCACTTGGAAGTATTGAGAGGATTTAACTTGGTATAATTCAAAATGATTCAAATTTTTGGAAATAATTAAAAGAAAGGATTGTAAATGTATACACATATGAACATATATATATATATATATATAATGGTATGTATTTTTTATGTAAATCGTGCATATATATATTCGCGGAATTCATGATTTGTTTCCTCTACACTTCTAATTATCGGATTAAATGAATTATTTGACATTCTCTATTATTCAACAATGAGCATAACCATTCTATGACCTATAGAAATGCCTGTTTAGATAATTTCAATACATTTTTAGTATTACTGTAATTCCGCTATTTATTTTATAACATTATATATATTAAGGTTAAGCTAAATTATTGTTATATATTTTCAGCTACCAATTTCTGCCGATCAGAGTCTTTGAGCCTAGCCAGCAGCCTCATATATTTGCAACACAATCTAGAGATGAAATACACACTTAAATTAGTAATCTTCTCTCCGCGCACCTCCTTGTCCCTTATGGTACATTGGACCCTTTTGAGCATTTAATAGACATAAGCTCATCAGCACAACGATCTATGGCTAGTTTTGGTATGAAACCGCTATTTCCCATCATTAAAAGTAATTTCCTTCTCTACCGTGACCATTTAGGCATGATTTTAAATGAAGTAAAAAAAACCACAGCGAAATAAGATGCATTTTCAACTCATATCACAAATAAATTTTTCATGGCTAAATCCTTAACATAAATTATTACTGTGCCCATTCAATACAGTATACAGTTTTAATGGCTCTTGTTAAAAATTCCACACGTAAACGCTTCTGAATTCCATATGTGATAGAGTTCACCGCACATTAGTCTTAACTTCAAATCTGAGTGTATTATAATTTATTTGTAAGAAATAAATGTACTTAATGCCATGAAAATAGTAAAGTTTATTTCAATAAATTAAATCAAAAACTCATCTTTTTCAATTACTAGATTTCACTCTGTTTTAATAAATGTAATTCGTTAACTTTGACTCATGTGACGAATTGTATAGTGTTTCTGCATACATAAACATATATTATATGGAATAGTGTAGAAACTATACTGAACGTCGATACCACAAAAATTATTATGTAATAATAAAAAAAGAAATCATGTCAAAAATTTCATCTTCCTTTCCTCACTTTTCAATGTGATATCTTCAGAAAATAATAAATATGACATTGTGAATTTAAGAAAAATGTCTCCAACATAGAATAGCAAAGAACACAAAAAAATGAAACTTCCCAATAAAAATTGCTTTATTGGTTTGTTTGCTGCAAAGAATCTATGCAATTTTTCATCCATTTATTGTTATCGATGTTGCGTATTACCTAAGCGAGCTGCTCAGAGAAAACACTCATGAATACAATATTAATAAATTTAGGCTTTGAATTAATTTTTATCTATAAAATGCTTTGAAAAACATTTCTATTTATGATTAAAACAAGATTTATGATTTATATTATCCAGAATCCTATTTTTGATAAGTGACAAAATCGAATTAAAAATTTATCTATATAAATAAAATCTTGACATATATATATATATATATATATATATATATATATATATATATAATACAAACTAAATTTCCTTTCACAATTTTGATTAAAGTCCTGGTAATCTAGTTAAGTTCTGCTTCTCTGTTTCCATTTCATAAGATTAATGATTATATTTTCCATTCAAAGTAGATTAAAATTTAAGGTATGTTTCGAAATATATGACTTTTCGTAATAATATGTAGAAATTCAGGTTTTCATATTTGAACTGAAATTTTAAGCAGAAGAGAGATTTCTTTTTAATTCTTTCGGTTTGCTATATACAAAAAATATATAATTTAATTTCTGCTTATATTTTCTATTTTTTCAAAATGCATTATTTTAATGTCTTTTCAACTTATAGTTAGTTTCAAACATAAAAAACATAATATTATGTTCTAAATTTATACTAAATATAACATAAGCTCTAATTTAGAAATCCTCAAAAGCGTATTTCTTATGACATAAAAATTGTAATGCATACACATACTAAGCTGTTTTTTTTTCATGCTTTATATAGAAATTTTAGTTATAAATATATTTTTAATTATATGAGATTTTGTTTGTTTCAATATGCGCTATATGTAAAATATATCTAATGCATCTAATTCTTTTGCATTAATTTTTGTTTATCAGTTCATAGCTAGGTGGATCCTTGAAATCTGTGTACGCGTTTTGCCAGATAAGATCCAAAATAAATAAACCAACGGTTCGTGAAGTAAAGTAAAGTATATATATATATATATATATATATATATATATATATATATATATATATATATATATATATATATATATATAAAGTTCTACAAGTTCTCTCATTATTTTCTAATATTTTGACTCTATAACCTTGGAAAATAAGGGTATCTTTAAAGTTGAAGTATGCGGTCGAACATATATGAGGAAGATGTTAAATAAAGCTGAAATTTGTCCCATTTATACATAAAAACTTGTTTTTTTATTAAAACAAATCTTAAAAAAAAACTAAATAATTGTCCCAAATTTGGTTTGGTTTTTTGCCGCTTAAAGGTCATTTTTTTGTACACAATGGCTAATTAGACTGGGTTCTAATGTTTAAAATTGATTCCGAACCACTACAAACAACCAAAGTCAAAGTGGGATTCGAACCCGCGAAATGTTGAACCAAGTACAAGAGCGCAATTATAATTGTCCCAAAAATATGTATATTTATAATCGAATTAAATTAGCATAATAATAATGATTTCCTATGTTAAATTAATAAATCAGTTTAGCTCTTAGTTATAACTATGTTGATTTTGCTTGCTTTACAGGGTGACATCAATAGACTGCATGATATAGAATATAAATGTATATTATTTAATATTTGGAGAATATATAGTAAGTATTGAAGATTTTGACACTCAAAGAAAAATTCAAATTAAATATTTATAAGTGATTGTTCCGTATATTCAGCACGTGTTAAATGAAATGCATATATAATATATATGAATGTGTTTATTAAACATTCATCAATAATCATTTATAAATGTTTTCTGGTTGAAAAAATAATAATCAATTTCCTGTCTATTGGTAAATAAACTTGATTCAATTATCGTTTGTAAGCAACAAAAGTGAATATACAACAAAATAAATATTTAAGCTAAGTAAAATGTCTTACTCCAACAATGAAAAGAGTAGTCGTCTCTAGAGCTTTAAAGGAAATGTTTCCTCTATTCATATTTCAATTGCTATCGACAAATATTTAATTAGAAAACTCTGAATCTATATATTCGAGCTTTTGCAACATTTTTTTGCTAGATCTTTTCTTTGTCGGAATATACGAATTTATTTAGAACTTTGAATAGTTATAATTTCATATAAACGAATAATATGAGGAAATTCCATTGCAACTGTTATTTCCATTTAAAAATATTCTTTTCAAATATTTTTTTGAAGGAATGATTAAAAAGAAATAAAAAAAATTAATTTCTCTCTGGGGAGATATGATAACTTTAGTTATGTTCAAACCTTTGTTATGGAAACATTGGTCTAAAAGTAACCCTTAAATTTCTGCAATGCATGAAAAATATTTATTTAGTTTTTAAGAACCTATTTTTGAATTTTTTCTTTTATTTAGTTTTTAAGAACCTATTTTTGAATTTTTTCTTTTATTTAGTAACATTCGAATTATTATTTCTTTTTTTTTATTGTATTTAGTGAGTTTGCGTTAAGTCCTCACAAGATCCTCAAATAGATGCCACCTTCCTTGTCTAGTGGTTAGCGTACCTGATGTACTACGGATGGGGAGGACCTGGGTTCGAATCCCGGTTCGGGCATGGGTGTACTTTCTCTTTCGCTGTGTTTCTTGTCCTTTCCTCAGATGATTGATGAATGTGGTCCGGCCTATAAGCGGGTTTGTGGTGGTGTGACGTGGGTAATGCTACGCCTCCGTGACTTGGTTCCCAGGTGCCCACTGGGTAACGATAAATGAGTAGCAGTTTCTGGCCTTATTGTGACAAACGGTTAATCACCCAAGTACCAGAAATTAGAAAAAAAAGATCCTCCAATAGAATTTAATGTTTGAACATTTATGATGATGACTTCCATAGGATTTTCATAAACCGTATATCCACGTCGCTAAAAAGAAACCCGGGAAACTTAGTGGCAGATATCCTGATTGCGATACATGAAGAAAACAGAAACGCGTCATCCATCACACGTTATTCAACAGTGGCTGAGGGCAAATACAATACATTCTGCTCAGAAGAACATGTTCTATCACTACGGCACTTCGAATTCTATAAATATACAATTGCAAATTTCTACTATTCAGAAGAAAATCTTTGTATCCATATCATCAATGTCGTTGTAACTGTATCATTGCAAGCATTGTATCATTTTTACAGCGCCAACAACCCATGCTTTATATACCTCAGCTATATAATAATGACTATATAAACTATATAATAATGACAATGTCTTATAATAACAAGTACTATGTGTGTGAAATATATGTGTGTAATTATATATAAGACATAGATATATAAATTATATGTATGATAAGATTCATATATATTTGCATCATACTTCAAACATATTTCTAAATGATTACAAAATGAGACTTAAAGGGCTTAGCTTCAGAAGTGTGGGTGATATATATCTATGACTGATTTAAACACTTTAATTTTAATCAGCTAATGTAAACCTTTTAGTTAATTTTTTTATTTCAAGAAAAAGAATTTATTTTACTGATTAAAAAATGGCCTTATTTTTACATATTTTTTAAACGAATGTAAAATAAGATAAAAGCTCCCTTTTATCTTATATTAAGTTATAAAAAATTTTTAAAATAAAATTACGCTTCTTCTTAAAACGTAATTTTTTTACAAAATCTCAAAAATTTTCAAAAATAATATTAAACATTAACTATATGAAACTAAGCATTTTATGTATTTTAGTACAAAATAAAGGAGTGATCAAAAACTCATTACATTAATTAATATCAATAATAATAATAATAATAATGTTGGTTTATAAATTTGTGAAACAATCATTCCTGAGATTATATAAAATAATTCTCAGTGAAGTATAAAACCAGTTAAGCTAATAATATGATAAGTTTTGAATACATTTTTATCAATTCATTAATAAAATAATCCTGCTGTATTTCAGTATGACGGAAATCATCTTAAAAATAAGACTTGAATATCCATTGTCCCACGTGTGCATTGAACTAAAATCTGATAAGCTGTTAGAAATTTTTCAGATTTTCAACATTTCAAAAATGATTGTATGACCTGTGCAATATAGCTATAAGAGTTTAAAAAAATGTTAAAAGCACTGTTTGATTTTGAATCGGGATGCTGTTGTGTTGTGAAAAATATTTCTTAAGACATTTTGTAACATTATTGGAAAGAAAAGTATATTAAAATAAAATTGAATGTTCAAATTTAGTCATTATCAAGACAGATCATTGATAACATTTTTCAGTTTTATGTGATGGATTCTATTGGCACGTTCTATAATAATTTTCGATATTCTTCTTTTTCGATATAAAAATATTGACTAGTATCTTAATAGTCTTTCTGAAATCCAATTTAACTCCTCAAACGAACATTTTAATAAAGCTCAACAGAGAAACTTATCTAATTCTCAAGCTTTTAATTGCCAGCATTTATAAGTATGTGATTCTTCTTAATAATCTAAGCACATTTTTGGTAATAATTATATTTTTTAGAATAATGTAGATTTCAAAAGTCTAGTGAAATTTACATTTTTAGAAATACAATTAGTCATCCTCTTTTATGGAGAATATTACATTTAATTTTGTGAATCAGCTATAAATCTCGGCAAAGTCATGTTACATTAAAAGTCATTTATGAATAGTTTACGAGCATTTGATTGAGTACCGTTTAGATTCGAATAAAAATAATTTTCGATTATTGAGCATGCCATTAATTAAAAAAGAAATTTTCAACCCAGCTACGGAATTAATTCCTAAAAAGACTTATAGATGAACTCAAAAGAGAGAGATTTGATTTGCATAATTTTTTTTTCAAGAGAATGGAACACAATTATTAAATGAACAATTAAACTTTGAATACATACTCAGTAATTTTTAAAGCTAATTTGCGTTAAAGTAATGGTTTTTTATTTCAAACTATGTTGCGATTAATCTTTAATGCTGAAATGTTTTATCTATTTCTTTTTTATAAATTATTAAATTTCAAAGTCATTACAAAAAACTTTGTAGGAAAATATATATTATAATTTTAAATTACACTTCCGTCAATTAATTTTAATACATAACGAAAAAGTATCTATTCTTTCATGAAATAATTTATATATGAACAATTCTGCCGTAGGAAATATGGTAAATAATCATTTTAATTATTAAAGTATTATTACCAATTTTTCAGTTTCTGAATTATTTGATAGATAAAGGAAGCTGCATTTCCATTGTACAGTAATTGAAACATGAGAAATATTTCTAGTCATCTTATCTTCCTCAAAGCCAGCGACTGCCTCAACATCTTATAATGAACGACGCTGCAGCTGTTCGATTTAATGAAATTGCTCCAAAGCATCATCCTTTTAAAGGCAGTATACGGATTATGGGAATTAAACTGATTGTTCAGGCAGAACACGACCTCTATTCAATCAATTCAGATTTGAATTCGTTTACTGAGGATTCTCATTATATTGAAATCCGAATAACGAATATTACTCAAAAAAAAAAATAATATAAGGAAGCTTAATACTTATCAAATATAAAAGTAAGATGTATCTTCTAATGCATTTTATCTCAACAACATTTTCCTTATTTCAAGCCAAAATGTATACTATATTAAAGTAATAAATTGAATAGAATACTGATTCCCGATAAATTTTCTTTATTTTATTTTTCTAAATGAAAATATATATTAATTAATTTTAATGAATTGTAAACTTTTAAACACTAAAATTGGTTAGCATATTGTCAATTTTGTTTTAAATAGTGTAAAAGAATACATTTATTTCAGTATTCCTACGAGCAAGTAGAAGTGCAATTTCCTATAGTGTAAGCGTAAACATTTCCTCCATTTTCAACATCTGCCACACTACAGGATTTTTTCTTACTATAATATATTATCTGAAATTAAAAGTAATTCAAAATTATTTAAAAGGAAATCAGTATACAATCGAATAGAAATAATCCTTTCTGATTTCAAATAATTCCGGAGATTATTTCTATTCGATATTTCTTATCAATATTAAAGTTATTAACGTCATTTTATTTTCATAATATATTACATCAATAGACCTGTTTACTAGTAGTTTTAATGATAAATAAAATCTTATTACATTGTACAATAATTGAAAACTGAGAAACGTTTAACATTACTTTTATCTTTTTCGATACCAGTCACAACAAATCGATATCGGACAATGAAAGGTTTCATTTTGATAAAATAATTATTAATATTTTATTGATATTCATGGTAAGTTGCTTCAATGTTTAACTTTTTTTGAGTATTTAAAAGTAAAATGCTGAATTTTGGATTTCACAATAGGATTCAATTATATCCATATACGGTATGCTTTCTAATATTCCAATTGGTATAAATTTTAGTTTACAGTAAATTTTTCATGATACTAATTTTCAAATAGAGTAAAATAAAAATAAAAAAACTTAAAAAAAGAAATAAATAAATAAAAAAAATCTTCAATTTATAAAATTAAATTTTCTGTAATACATGAATTGATACATATATTTTAGTGTCATGTCTTTTAAGGGAATTATTCCTTTATCAAAAATTTTGAAAGCATTTCACTTTCTCTTGCTAGTATATCCTCAAATATTAAATTTTAGAAAACGCAAAGCGATTTCTAAGAAGATGTATTGCTGCATACTTTAAAGATTGTTTTGTGGTTCCTTATTTTTTAGATCTAATTCGTTGGTTTTAATTGAATTTATGTTTACAATATGCAGTTTGTTTTTACGAACTCGTGAGACCTGTAAAATAGTTTTTAAAATCGAAAGATCATAAAAGAGAAATGAAAATGTTAAACCTTAAAACTTGTTTTTACCATACTGTCTTCTCTTATACATAAAATACTTTTAGAAAAATTGATTTAGTATGTACTAAATAAGAAATGCATGCAAAATTCTATTCATATTTCAAAACAATTCTTTTTCATTTTTATTAATGAAAAAAAATAAGCAAAAGTATTTTTATTTTTTTGTTTTAAAACTACATTTTTAACATTATTTTAAAACATTAAAGATTGCATAATTAAATTATTATTAATAAAAACATGTAAGGCATTTTCTTCTTTTTCGATGAAAGAAAACATTTCTCTGTTGTTCCTTCTTTCTTTGCAGATTAGCTTTTAGTTATTTTCTTCTGCTTTGATATTAGAAAGCTCTTTTCTATTCTTATTTATTAAGTTCTCAATCATTTAATCATCCATTATTTCTTACGTACAAATTACATTTGAGAATCCCCGTTTAAGAAGTCTTAAATTGAAATTTGGAGCAACTATAGATTTCTTTACTGAATTTCCTGAATGAATAACTCGTCTTCCCTCAAGTGAGTATCTATTTTACATCAAAGAAATTCTGGATTTTTCTTCAGTTATTGTAGTTTCTTTAATAAAGTCTGCATTTCAAAAGTTCTAAATATCGTTTTGCTTCTGCAACATCATTCCAAGCATAGGTTGACAAATGCATTAAGCTTTGAAAACATGTCAATTTCCTAGAGCCAATTTCGTCCTTCATGTTCAACTTTCAAAAGTTGATAACGATCATTAGTTATCTTTTAGTAATCAACACGATGTTTATAAATTACAAGTCAATAACGATTATTAGTTTTCTGACAAAGCTATTAAAAATAAAAATTCCCAAATATCTTCCAAAGTTATGCAATTATTTTCAAATCTCCTAACCTTTATACTATAAGAGAAGTTTTAAATTTTACATAGAATAAAAATCAATTTAGTAACGCTATACGTTATTAATGACAAATTTTATAAGTTACATTCTGAATCAGAAACATAATTCCCAATTTCTTTTTTTTTAAAAAAAGTACTATGGAAATTACATTTTAATATTTTATTGATTTAGTTACGGATTTAATAATTTTAGAATAAATTGACGTACATTTTGATTTTTTTCAATTTCGAAAACTTAAATCAGTTCTACTTGCACTTCATATTCTAAAATCATTTGACTTGATTTTAAAGAATATGTTGTCATCCATATTCTAAAAGATATTTTTCTTCATATTCTATATTGTCTTTCATAAATTAGAATTGATTTCCTACTATTCTAGAACATATTGTTCCTCACATTCTAAAATGTTTATTTTCATGTTATAAAATATATTATCTAGTGTATCCTAGAGTAATGTCTGATTATCGTTTCTCAAATTTTATGTCAAACAATATGAGAAAGGAATTTTCTCACTGTGTTGGTAATTTGCACCCACTGAATTATTGTATAGAATTGTAATTAATCACTTAGAACTCTTGTATATCAATATTAAGTATAAAATAAATCAATATGAAAAAAATATTGAAAACAATTTTGAATACCTTCGTATATTGTAAAATAGACAAATTATTATATAAGATATTGCAGATAAAGACATGCAAATTTCTGGGAGAGGTAAGGTACACTTAGATGATTTGGTATCACATAGGAAAGTGATGTTGGAAGCGCTTTTCTAATGCATCTTAATGCATGTTAAAATCCCCTTGATAAATCTGACAAACTTACCATAAGCATCCTTGTATCAACCACGTAAATCAAAAATATACCTAATATGTTTGAGAATGTCCTAAATTCTATCCATGAAGATGTAAGACCGGCATCACATCCTACGGTTGACAATTCGAACAACTCCTTTGATATAATGTTTACTTTGCTATTATTAACATTTATATTTATTGATAAAACAAACTCTTTTTCTCTCTTATTTTGTGTAATTTCATTTAATTTTTGTTATGTCTACATGGCCACCGTTCGCTGTGAAATCTACCTTCCCACAATCATACAATCGAATGTGAAATGAAACTTTGAAGCAAGCACGCTTAAAGCATCAGCGTCTTTTCAAAGCTCTCTAATAAATCGATAAAAGATTTTTAAACTTGAATATCAATGATTCCTAGTCATCTAGATATTATAAGGCTCAACAAACTTTGAGAAGAATCGTCCCAAACTTTACGGAATTTTTTTGAATATTTATCTGGGACTTCTACATGCAGTTCAACTCTCTTATGACGATATTTATAAAACAAAGTATTCCTCTTATGAAGACAAATTTTAAAATAACGCAATCCCATTTACAATGGGATTGCGATGGATTTTATCATAACAATCCCATTGTATAAATGATTATGAGTAATTAAAAATCAGACATTATCATTCTATGTTGATAACAATAAAATACTTTTTTGAAAATTTTGAATGTGAAAATATTCGACATTTTCAGTGATAACATTTCATTTGTAAAAAAGTAAAGATATTGCTGACACAATCATTTGCTTTTTTTACGTAACAATTCCCATCTAAGGATTAAACGATGTTATTCTTTGCAGGAAATTCAGAGAACAAAAAATGACACCATGGAGATGACGAATAACTCTTATACAAAAGCCTTCCCACAGACAAAAGCTTGGAGCATTCCCAAAATGATAAATAATAAAAAAAGTTCTTATATGAAAATAAGTAAATCTAATTATTCATATTCTCTTTTGCGGAAATAATAATATATGTAAGTAATTCATAGACACACACACATTGGAAAATAAACATTATTTGCATTGTAATCATTTTTGTAAAAGTCCATAGCTTTTGAATATTAAATTAATATGTAATATAATGCAATAATCACACAAATGAAGCAGACATTAAATTTGAAGAAACTCTCCAAAAGAATCAAGATTTTGAAAAACAATCCTTTTATACATATAAATTATTTTATATAAGTGAAACACATATAAAGTAGTTTATACGTATAAGGATTCTTAGTGTCATTTTTTTAAAAAAAATATTTCTTAGTTGAGGTTTTCGGAAAATAATAGAAATATAATTTTTTTAGAAAACTATAAACACAAGGAAAGTAACATAATTACATATTAATAAACTCCATAAAATAACGCCTAAAATTGTATGAATATAAGACCTTGTTTTAAATTTTTCAAAGCCTAGTCCTCAGTTCAAATGATGTTTCAATCGATTAATGATCAAATGAGTAATCGATCAAATGATTTTGTAATAGAAATATAATTTATAAAACTAATTGTTTAATCTCTTGATATTATATTTTAGGAAGATTTGGCTGCATTTATGCTAATAGTTTTTAAAATAAAGTTTGAAAATCATAAAGAGTGATAAAAACTTATAAAATTTTTAATTGTTATCCTTTTTAAATAGTTCGTATTCTTTTAGAATGATTTTTATCTTGGTAATTGTAATATTTTAGATAAAAAAGCAAAATTTAAACCTATTTTACTTCGTCTAATAGCAATGATCTTTAATAAAATCAAATTTTAAATATTCACTGCTAATCTGTCTTAAAATACTTGTAACAAAAGAATTTTTCTGTTACTGAATTTTTATTCCATTGTAATAAATTTTCTTTTTTTCATAAGTTGTGTGTTGATAGTATAATTAATATTTTTATGCTTTATCAGCTTAATAAAAACTTCCCTTCAATCGATGAATCTTATATTCATTCATAAATGATATTAAAACTTTCTATTTTCTGAAAATTGCTGAATGAATGAGTTTAATTTTAAAATTCTCGGTTATTTGATATAACAAAAGCAAAAACCATATGTTACATATAAAATATTGAAGTTGCATTGAAACCATTTCTTCTTTTTTAAATTTACAAGGTTGTATTTATAAATTACTTTTATTCGCGTATTATGTTTATGAATGAAAACATCATTTGTTGAGCTTACATAAAAGTAACCGTCAAGTTTTATTCTTGTTATTCTCCTGTATAAGATTTGAAGGATTTTCTGAAATTTTATTTGATATAAATGACTAGAAAGTTTAAACTTAATCCCATTTTGCGGAATTGTTTTTTATAATTGAAAACATTACGCTAACCAAAAAATTCGTAATATACTCAATAAAATGATTTTCATGTTTTTAATGGGATTTTAATATGAAAGTAAATATTCTGTATCTAAAAATTTTTTACATGAATAAACATATTCGTGCAGTCTTACAAAATAAATTTCCTTTTGTGGAATACCTTGTCATTTTTTAGAATCATTTCTTCCCATTCGTTACTACAAGGAGAGGCATAAAAAATGACCATAGCTATAAAATTTTGTATTTTTCCACCAAGCAAAGAGAATTTCGTTGATCGAATGGTTTCCATACCAAAGAGTGCCATAACACATAACTCCTTCGAGCTATGCACATATACATAATTTCAAAACAAAATGTTGATCCTAACAAATACTAGAATAGGTCCCCGGGCTTTTCTATAAAAATATGCCTTTTCAAGCTGAATAAAACTATCCATTTTCTGCAAAATATATTCCTGCTTCACGAAAACTTTAATAAAAAATTTAAAGTTTGTTTCTAACTTTCAACATCACGTTCTTGAGAATGTTTGGAGAAGGGATTTTTATTTGACTAAAGGAAGATTTTCGATGCGCTTTCAGGAATCAGCAAACAAGAAAGAAAACTTTAATAAGAGAAGTCTTGATTTCAGTTCAAGAAACTATACTTCAAAAAAATATTTTTGTGATATGAGTGATGAATGTTCAAGTAAATATTATATAAAATGTTTGTTGCATTTAGTAAATTATTCTCAGAATGCATATCTCTGTATTTATAAATTATATTTCCATATACTGTGATAATAAATTACGATTGTAAAATGTTTACTATTAGAAAAAAATATTTCTAATAACTATCAAGTATTTTTAGAGACAGTATTTTTCAAGTAAAGTTGCTGTTTAGCATTTTACTATTAAATATTCACTCTTAAAATACAATGTGGCATGTGTAACCAATAAACTTTGCACCTTTAAAAACCTGTGCTCAAAAAAGTAATAGATATATATATATATATATATATATATAT
>JAPDSC010098374.1:0-14065 GCA_026290005.1 Latrodectus geometricus | reverse complement strand
TATATATATATATATATATATATATATAAAGCAATAAATACAATGTATAGAAAAAGTAAATACAATATTAATCAATAAATGAGTATTATATTTTCAAGCCCACTTGCTAATTTATTTTTACATTATTTTGAAAAAAGTTTTATTTTACAATATCCCTTTGCTTTTAGATACATTGATGACTTTATAATTTTCAATAATTCAGATTACAGTGATATTTCTAAATCAATTTATCCTAAAGAACTTTCCCTAATTAAAACCAACACTTCTTACAATAATAGTGAATTCTTAGATTTATTTATAAGCATTGAAAATTAAACTACCTTTATTGATATTTAACATAAAACTAATCAATTTAACTTTAGAGTTATTAAACTAATTTATTGGAAATCAAACATCTCTTTAAAAATTTACAGAAATGTAGTACATAATGAATTAAAACGCACATATCTTATTTGCAATAATCTAAAATTTATCAAAAAACAAGTTATTCGCTTAAAAGTATATAAAAGTAAAAGTATAAGCTTAGTTATTCAACTTAAAAATAATGATTTTCCTATTAATTTTATTTTAAGTTATGTAGAAAGTAGGGAATCGCTTATAAGATTGAAGTAATGCTTAGTTTTCATAACTACAGAAGGGCCATTGAAGTTCTTATAAGAATCCCGAAAACACCTACTTTCACTTTAATTATGCTTTAATATTTAATCTACATTAAACATTTTAAACTACTTTAACTTCTTAATTTAACTTGTAAAGAAATTTTCCTGATTACTTTTGGCAACCATTTGATATATATTCTTCTGTATTTGATATATTTTTCTCATTGTATTGCTTTGCCTATGTATTGTTTTGCTTATTTTTTAAGGTCTTACTTTGATTCCATTCATTTCAATTTCGATGTAGTTGTATTTTATTCTTATAGAGACACTCTTCGGGGGAATAATACGAATATTTGTAGACTTTTGTCTTTCGTGTTTGTCAGAAAAGGGTGTCTATTTTGCATAGCTGACCATCTCCCTCCTGATGAAGACGTGGTCCCTATGCTCTTTCCTTAATTATATTATATTACATTGTTTAGCTTGATTTTTTCCTGATTTTGTCTTATTGATATTAAATTATATAGTTTCTTCTTTGTTTTATCTTTATCTATTAAATGTATCTTACTTAATAATAACTTATATATATATATAAAGTAAAAAAATAAATTGCTAAAAATATATTGCCCGAAATCAAGGGCTATAGCTTTTTATCTATTTTTTTATTTATTACTTTGGCTTTTTCGTAGACTCACATAAATTCATAAAAAATTAAAGGTTATTATAAAGCATTAATCTCATCACTATAGATATAAAAAATATCTGGATTAGATAAAAACATTTCCTATTCATTTTATCGAATATGTTTCAGTGAAATAAATTAGAGAGGAAAGAGGAATCTATCTGACGTCATTTAAACGTCAAATGGAACAAATTACGTCATTTAGAATTACACACGTTTTAAATTTATCTTATTCTCGCCATTTCAGTATCATTTATCATTTGATAACATTCTTAAGTTTTTATATCGTATTATTCATCGTATAAAATATCACCTAGTGATGAATATATTACATATATCGACATTCTTAAAAATATTATTTTCTCTGTTTCTATTAAACATATTCTCTATTAAATTATTCTCCCGTTTAAAAAAATTATTTTTTTTAAAAAAAAAATTTCTAATATTTATTTTTAGCATTTTTTAAAAGAAATACTCATTTATAAAAAGATTCTTGATGTATTGATATGTGTATGCGTATACTGATATTTGTGACAGAACAATTCATAAATTCAAGCTTATTTGTATTTACTCTGAATGACATATGTATTTTCTTTGAGTGAATGTTATTACAAAACATAGTTCTTTATCACCTTTTAACTATCATTTCTTTTGTAAATATCATGTGTCCCTGTTATTAATATCATATATTTTTTTCGTTTCTTCGGCAAATATAATCTGAGAGCGATATAAATTGTATTTTTTCTCTCCTTTCTTTTACAGCAGGAGTTAGAATGCAATGTCATGTTTACTTTTGATGAGTTCTTGCGACGTTTTATTCTTTGTGATGTTTTATTCGATTGGTAATTGAGGAAATTGGCAATAACAACTAGGATATCGTCATTCGTAATTGTTTGAGCAACCACTTCCGTAACACATTTATTGGGTGAGATGGTCCAATTTCTTGGCCATCCAGATCACCTGATATAAAGAAACTGGATGTTTTCTTTGGGAATTCGTAAGAAGTAAGAAGAAACTGTCATCACAAAACATTATCATTTTGTAATAAATTGGGACTTTTAGTGAGGAAAATGTTTCTTATATAATTCATTCATAACAGTTAAAACTAGAAAAAGTAGAGATTTTTAATTAACATAAATTTTATAAATGAAGGTTTAAATTTAAAAATAATAATTGTGATTTAGAAAATCAACCCAACTTAATTTTTTCGATAAATTTATCATTGGCGCATCCTAGAATTCTTTTCAGATAAAACTATTACGTAGGGGAAAAAAAATTCTGGTAGAATTTAAATTTAAAGAGATTTATCAACTTCATCTTAATTTTGTTCACAAACAAAGTATAAAATTTGATTTTTCAAGAAAATTTCAGAACTTTAATGAATGTAATTTTAATTAAGTATTTTTGACAAGAAATATTCAAAATTCATAAAGTATTTGATGTGGCATGTTACTCTGGTTTCATTTTGCTCATAAGAGTTACACCAAAAAAAAAAAAAAAGAAAAAAAAAAAAAAAAAAAAAGAAAAGAAAAAAGAAAAAATTGGGATAGAACTGCATACATGTTGTTGCTACATATGACACTTGATAAAGCCAAGCCCTCCCGCCAGAGATTGGGAGAATGAAGTAACAAAATGAGCGTCTTCTGTTTTTGAATAGAGCATCCTCATACGAAGGTGGAAGTACAACTTTTGGCTCATAGATGGCAGCACCATCTGGTTGCTCCAATTTAGAGATAGGAAGTCAAAGAAGAACCAAAGGCTGGCTCTTAACACCCCCAGAGGTATTAATTTGGTATGGGGAACATGAAGGAAATTGCAACCACGACATACTTAAGTCACCATTTGTGAGCACGACTGATCTTCGAATAAGCCGGGATTCGAACTCACCACCTACTGGTAAAAAGAGCGAAACCCTAACCAACCAGGTCACCGCGGTCCTGTGATAACAATTTTCATTTTTTGACTATACTTTTGATCTTTTCTAAGACTTTACCAAGAAAAATGTATTTGTTTTTAGTTAATGTCTATTACTGGTATAAGAGTTTCATAAACTAATTTGAAGTAGAGATATACATTTTTAAAAATCATTTTATTCATAATACACAATGATTTGCTTTTCTTTCTTTATCATCATCCAGATTTAAGCATTTTATTTCTCTAAAATTTTTATTTTTATAATACGCTTTTCACTATTCTCTAGTTTTCATGTAAAGATTATGAGGATAGTCTTCGTGACATTATCTAAATAACATTAAGTATTCTATATGATTATTGTTTTTAATTTTATTATAAACTTTCGTGCTATTTATGGTGCCGGTGAAAATATTACTGAAGCAATTTTCATAACTTAAAATATTTGTAACCAGTAAAAAATAATAATGGTAAAAGAAGCAATTTTTAATATTCTGTTTCTCTTGATAATACTATTTGATAGTATTATCATCTGAATCGACGAAATAGAAGAATACCTAGACTTTATGCATGTCTTACGGTAGATATGCAAGCAAATGTGACGACAGAAATATAAAGATTAGATCAAAATTTCTTCCTCAATCAATTCATTTCACCACTAAGATTCAGAATCATAAGAAGTCTAAACTGAATTGTGCGATTTCCGTATTATTTAGCTAAGGGATCATGGTACGACAGTTTCAACAATAGCACGGGAAAGCAAATTGAAAAATTAAGACGCTTAATATTATAATAATACCAACTTTAGGAACAGACAGTAATATGATTTATGACCCAGGTGGCCTGATTGGTTAGGGCCGGGTTGATCTTGATGCCTTAATGTAATGGGTTCGAATCCCGGCTTAGCTGAAGATCAGTCGTGTTCACTAAGGGCGACTTGGGCACGTAAAATATGTCGCAATTGCAAATTAATACCTCTAATATTCCCTTTCCAAATTAATACCTCTGGGGGTGTTTGGAGCCAGGCCATAGGTCTTCTCTGGCTTCCTATCTGTAAATTGGAAGACCCAGATGGTGCTGCCATCTATGAACCAAAATCGTACTTACACCTTCGTATGGGGATGCTCCGTTCAAAAATGGAAGATGCTCTTTCGGACTTCATTCTCCCAGTTCCTGACAACAGGCGGGCTTCTCTTCTCGCCAAGTGTCATATGTAACAACAACATATTTCCTTATTCGTTAGTATCTTCCCGTATGGGACAGTGTTATAATAATTGTGCTGCCCAAGCAATTTGTTTTTATCAAGAAAAAGTGGATCTTTGTAGATTGGAAAAAGTGCGAGCCGAATTTTATGGTTATATTTCTCACTATACAACAGCCTTGACATTTTTCGGCAATCTCTGTTGAGATAAATATCGTATGTTAGATATAATTTTTAATTTCAATTTAATTGCTTAATTCAGAATATTTCTATAATGGCATCACTGAGCATCACTTGTCATAGTTGCTTAAGTAAAAGATTAAGGATCATTTTTAGCAAAATAAAATTATAATATACCTGAAAATGACACAAAAAATTTATTGTATTTTAGATGAAATTAAAAATTTTCAGTAGATGCCAGTCATATTTTTGGCGTAAATAGTGAGTAGAATGTTTGTTTTATTGCATTTGTTTTTGATAACCTATTTCTACCAGCTGCTGTTCACACTCATGTTTCGTAATTTTGCGTCACTGTCAAATGAAATAATTAATACTTCAGCTGGCATTTTTCCTTCCATAGTATACCCGAGGAGGAGCATATTTTGTCGCGGTAATTTTAATGTGATTTCATAGCTATAACTAGACAAGTCGACCAGGTATCGAACCCGTTACCTCAAGGATAAGAGAAAATCTTTCTAAAATTATTTAAGAACATGTGAAATTTTTCTATAACATATCATGGTGTGGAACGAAAACTTCACCTCTTAAATCTCAATTATATGTGATTTTCCAAGCATAATTATAAATAAAACATGATAAAATTCAAAGACATTTAACAGAAGAGATTCCTCTTTCTTTTAAGGACTTATAGAATCTCATGTTCAGATAGGGATGAATTGAAGATAATAGAAGTTATACTGAGATCCAACAGTAATAATATAATTTTATCCTTGGATCTAAATCATTTAAATGACATTCAAAAAAGGTTTATTTTTAATTTCATTTAAATTATTGATATTAAATTTTCTATAAAAAAGATAAAGAATATCTTTGTTCCATTTCAATAAACTAGAAATTTCGAAGAGTAAGTGACAATAACATATTTAGAAGTGGCAACGTATCCAGGAACTGTTCTTCCTGGAGATGCGCGTATCCAGGAAACATTCTTCCTGGATACACGTATGGGGTTTTTTAAGACTTTAAAGTATTCAGAATCCAAATAAATTAATTGCTGTGTCTAGTTCAAAGTGACTTTTAATATATGAATAAGTAAAACCTCATTAAAACATATTACAAATGCTGTTGATAAATTACTTATGATAAATTTTGAATTTAAATAACAAATTTTTAGAGAGAAAAATGCATATAATTGAGATGATCTATTTTTAAAGATTAAAATAAAATAGATTATTCGTACTGACTTAATAAATGCATTTAATAGTATACATTTAATTTACACATTTTGTGAAAACATACTAATTCTTGGTCTTAGCAATTAAAAAATTGATTAGAAATTTTATTCATGTGAATAAGTTTCAAATACTATTTTATAAAATAATAAATTTTATCTTGTTTCTTTGTATATAGAAATTAAACATGTGTTTATTGTTATTATGAGTTATTAATAATGTGACAATTTCTATTTTAAATTCTCTTATAAATACCTAAGGAAAATATGGTAATTAGCAATTGATTGTTAACGAACTGTTTTTTCTTTCACTTATTTATTTATTTATTTTTTTACGAAATACCGTCTTTAATGAATTTTATAATGCATAGTTCACACTAAAATATGTAGCCCAAAAATCTGATAGTGAACTGCATTTTTTTCATAAATGCACTAAAATATGTTGTTGCAAAACTATGTCTTTTTGTGACTACATATTTTAGTGCAACTTTGCAAAATTGATATATTCATTTATCTAAGATCATTTTTGGGAGGTTCCTCATTTAATGTGATTGATGTTTTAGAATTAACAATAGAACAATTAATTTATTGAAGCAATAATTTGGTGACAAAAACGTTTTGAATAATGTACACATTGAAAAACTTCTCCAAACAAGACCATTAAAAAACTCTAATGACGTAAAAAGTTTCAGGTACATTTTTTTATCACATACAAAAAAGTATTAAAAGCTAAGAAACTATAGCTGTAAAAAAAGCCATTTAAATATTTTATAATTCCCATTTTAACTAAATTGTTGCCGCGAGATATATTGTTAGAATTTAATAAAAGAACAAAAATTTACTAGTGAAATTGATGAACTAATTGAATTTTTATCACCGCGATTCATAGTCAGTGAAACAGCTTATTTAACTTTGAACCCATCTATTTCGGAAATAAAAAAACCACCTGCTAGAATGATGAATCATACGGTGAAAGATCCTAGGTGACAGTCATCCGCGGCTGCCTTAATGGATGTTGACGAAAAGAGAAATCAGATATGCATTTGTTCATTTTGTAGATCGCCTAAACATTGTTCGGCTTCCTGCACAAATGATTTGAGTTTGATTTAAAAAAAAAAAAAAATATATAGACATTTGTAAGCGGTGTGACTCCTGTTTTCGTGGTTTAAATGATAATGTATTTCTAGCTAGAAGGGAGAATTAAGCAAAACTAGAAAAAGAGAAATAAATAAAACACGAAGAAAGAGTATATATTTTGTTACAGAAACGCCTGGAAACTATTTTTTACATTAAGGCTGCGCAAACTCAGAAAACCAGTTAATACAAATTGCAGTTGTATTTACTAATTAAATGAAAAATGAAATTTTCATTTATAAAAATTTCAAACGTTGAGCAGAAATGGTTTACATTCTGAAATTAAAATAATATCTTTTATAAGTTTGGACTTCTGCAAACATTTTGTTGGATAACAGGCGAAAGCCCCAAAAACTTGGTTGCAATGATTGTGTAAAGAATCTGATTTTTAATTTAAGTTAAATAGTCAGAAAATAAAGAGATTTAACGTACTAGAAAATGCTTGGGAAATCTAGAAGTTATAGCAAAAAGCTGCATAGTTATTTTTATAAATTAATAGCTGAATTATCAATCAAGAATGTTGAGCAACTTATGGAAATAATTTGACGGACAACTAAAATATAGATTGCCGACAGAAATGAAACAACATTTCTAGCAGATTAGCAGAAGATGAATTTTATACTTAATCTTTTGTTGCAAAATTGTAAGTTGTAGAAATGGTTTTTAAAAGGAAAAACTTACAATATTTCCACATTTTATGAAACTTAACGTGTTTATAAGACTTAACCTAATCAAAAACGCTTTTCAAAATGGAAGATATTATCCTGAAATCTAGCTACTGCTGAATAATTGAAGATGGATTTTGAATTTTTCCCTTTTGAATCCACAGTTGCTGACTAGATTATAGTGATATTTTTCCCCATTTTATTTCTTCATGATACGTGAATAAGCAGTACTATCCATGAAAAATCCTCCACAAAAGCCAATTCAGAGTCTATTCTAAAAGATACTCTATAATTGTCCAATACTTAAAATTATCCAGTACACAACATCAAAATATTTTCTCAAGAGCTCACTTATTACGAGTGCTAAAAAAGTGTTCTTCGAAGCGAAAGATATCAGGTTCGGTCCCATCTATTTTTGAAGAATAAAAAAACGTGTTTCTATTTTTACTCGAACGTCTTTCTGGTGGTTTCAGGAGGCATTTCAGGGTTGTTTTACTTGAAAATGGTGACAAGTTAAAGCCATGGTACATACATAAAACAGTAAAGAACACATGATAATAATTCTCATAATTAACGTATGTGTATATAGCGATTGTTATTCTTTTAATTTTTTTATTGCTTCTTATTATTTTAATTTCATTTTCAGAATGTTGCATTAATGAAGTAATCGGATCAGAAGAGATTCGAAATAACATCTGAATTATTGAAATAAGTCAATCGCTGACAAATATCTAATAAAATCTATCAAGAAATATTCTTCTACAGAATGTTTTTAAACCACATTTTTCATCCAGAAAAAAAAAAAACATTTAAAAAAACTATTTGATACAGATTAGACACATAAATAAGCCATTGTTATAGTAAAGTTATTGCATCATCCGATTCGTATTTATGAATTAATTTGAAATTGATGTGACATGGATTCATTTCCTGGTTCAAATAAGGACTTTTTTTCCCTTAAAAAGTTCTTATTTTGATATTTTATTTTCGATACAAAAAATATTTTCCCTAATGTTGTCCTTATCAGGAATTTTGCAATTTAAGGGTATTTGATATCATTGCTTTTGTTTTTACATTGTGAAGAAACATAAAATTATTTGAAATCAATCTGAAATTGCGTTTAATTCTATTTTTCTGAAATCGGTATATTTTAACAAAATAATGGAATACAAGGCGTTCATAAAATTATTCATTATGAACATACAATAGATGACATTAGTTGTGACGTCATATCCAGCAACTGTTTCCAAACATTTGCTGTTAAGCGCCATTTATCATTGAAACTGCCATAGACTTCGGTGATAGATTTTTAAATTGTTATTTTTGAAATTGATATTCATTATTTAAGGATAACGTGTTTGCTAAAACTTTTAACCTTTTGTTTGCTTAACCTTTGATTCTCGCCAAATTGTAGTCACAGTTAATCACCAAGCTGGGCAAAATCCAATCGTATTCTGGTTGCAACAGAGCAATTTATTGTTCTGTGCCAACAAAAACCACCAATAAAATCGATAGCCGAACAAAAATCTCCAAGTTTGTCAAGAAGGCGCTCTTAAATACAATATTAAACAAATGTTTACATTGTATTTGTTTGGAAACAGTTGGGGATATGACGTCACACTAATGTCGTCAATTATGGCAATGGAGTTAGATTAAATTAGGTTTTTACAATGTTACAAAAGTCTCTAAACACAACCAACCATTTCGTTAGTTTAATTTACAGTCAAGAGACAAGGTCGATACCTGAGTAAGCACTCTCCTATCCATATAAGGTCTCATTAATAGAGAAATATTAAATCCCTATAAGCTTAAGTCTTGTCAGCATGACAATCTTTGGATAAGTTAGGTATTGAATCTGCTTCCTTTTAGTCATGGGAACAGTGGTTTTACGCCTTAGGTTACCATGAATTTGCATCGTAGATACTTTACCTTAGTAATTGTAAATTTTTAAAAACGTTAGCTTCTTTGATAGTAACAATTTGTACGGCTAAAAAATCATGTCAAGTCTAAAATGTTAAAAATATTTGTTAAATTTCCTTTTTTTTTTTGCAAAAAGAAAAAATATAGTAATTTTTCAGTATCATGCTTACATTATTAGCAAATATAATTTTTCTCAATCATAATTTTATTTCTTATGATTGTTCCTTTGGGGGATTTCTTAAATTGTAAAAAAACTGTTAACAAAGCATATGAATCCATGAATTAACTTGAAATTTTGCATAAAATATAGTAATAAAAAGGGACTGCACTCTCTTGGCTTCACGACCGAAATAAAGCATAACTAAACTGGAATTTTATTATTATGAAACTTAGAGAATAATATCTGATAAAAATGCATGTTGAAATATATCTTCAAACATAAAAGCTAAACAGTAGTAATCATCCAAAAATTTAATTTTAGTTCTATCTAAATGTGATACCATTTTTATGATGTCACATAATCCATTTGCATTTTATTCAAACTACTACATTTATGATATTATCTTTCTTGGCGCTATTGCATTTATAAAAAATTTTATATGGATAATTCTTGAATTAAGGTTTATAGTTAAATTAAGAAACATTTTAATCCTCTGTTTATTAATAAGGAAGTACAATGGAATGCAAATAAAATGCAGATTTTATTTTGGTAAAAGCTCTTGTTTTACTTTTATAATTTAATCAAATATTAATTTAGAGTCGCTGTTGGCGATCACCAGTGTATTGTTATAAAAAGTTGAATGTAAACTGGTAAATATTATCGATCCAATATCGATATTGATATTTCAATTCCTTAATCAAATTATTGATTTAAATATTCAGCCTGCTATTCATTAATGAATCAACAAAAGATTTTCTTTTTCTAAAAATGATTAATTTTTGTGTTGTTTCATAAAAGCGATTTATTTCAGAATTTTTAAATGGACTATTTTTTTAAAAAAAAAAACTTTCACAGTGTATCATTAACATATAGTGATTAACATGGAATAGTAAAGTTAAATCTAATTTATTTGATTGTCATGAAGTTATTTAAAACTGAACTAAATCAATGACAATTTAGAACTTATAGGAAAAAGAAAGAAAATGTGAAGTCTTGTTCTCAAATGCATTTGGAAAATGTGTTGAATGAAATATTTAAAATTGAAACTTAGTTAAAATTGAATTCAAATAAAGCAATAAAAATACAAATATACATCAACAGACAAATATCCTGAATTTTATATCTAGAAAGTTTATAACTACTTTTGCATTTACTAACTACTTACACATTTATTCATAACCATAATTTAAACTAAATGGTAAATGTTCTAAAGTTTTAAAAAAGTTTCTTTGTAGCAGCTTTTTAAGGATTTCAACAATAACATTTAGTACCTATTTCTCAAAGTAATTTGAAAATTGGAAATGCATTATTTAAACCTAATTGTGTATAAATAATTGGGGTTTCAAGTAATACCTTATAATACACCACTGGCCATATAAATTGCTACACCAGGAAGAAATGCAGATAAAACAAAATGATATTTATCAGACAAATGTATTATACTAGAAATAACAAGTGATTAAAATTTCAGATAGATCCTGAGAAATCAGTACCCAGAACAACCACCTCTGGCAGTAATAACAGCAGTTATACGCCTGGGCATTGAGTCAAACAGAGATTGGATTGCATGTACACGTACAGATGCCCATGCAGCTTCAACACGATGCCACAGTTCATCAACCGTAGTGACTGGCGTGTGGTGACGAGCCAGTCGCTCGGCAACCATTGACCAGACGTTTTCTATCGGTGAAAGATCTGGAGAACGTGCTGGCCAGGGCAACAGCCGAATATGTTCCGTATCAAGGAAGGTCTGTACAATACCGGCAACATGCGGTCGGGTATTATCCTACTAAAACCTAGGGTTTCGCACGAATAAAGAGTAGAGCCACGGGTCGTAACACACCAGAAATGTAACGTGCATTGTTCAAAGCACCGTCAATGCGAACAAGAGGTGACCGAGACGTGTATCCAATGGCACCCCATACAATCACGCCAGGTGATGGGCCAGTATGACGATGACGAATGCACGCTGCCAGTGTGCGCGTTCACCACGATGCCGCCAAACACGGATGCGACCATCATGATGCTATACACAGAACATGGATTCATCTGAAAAGATGACGTCTCATCATTCGTGCGCCCAGGTTCGTCGTTGATCACACCATTGAAGGCGCTCTTGTCTATGACGCAGCGTCAAGGGAAGCCGCAGCCATGGTCTTCGAGTTGAGAATCCATGCTGCTGCAAACGTCGACGAACTGTTCGTGTAGACACTTGTTGTCTTCCAAACGACCCCGTTTCTTGACTCACGGCTCGTGACGTGGTTGCACGATCCATTACGGCCATGCGGATAATATGCTTGTCTTCTCGGCTGCTAGTGATAGGTGGCCGTTGAGATCCCGTATGGCGTTCCGTATTATCGTCCTGAACCCATCAATTCCATATTCTTCTAACAGTAATGTGAGACTTTTTTAAAGAAATGTTTAGTTTCTTAAATATATTCTGCTAACAGTCATTGGATCTCGACCGACGCGAGCAGCAATACTGCGATTAGATAAACCGCAATCCCGGTACGCTACAATTCGATCTTTATCAAAGTCAGAAACGTACTGGTACGCATTTCTCCTTCTTACACGAGGCATCACAACAACTTTTCACCAGGCAACAACGTTCAAATGCAATTTGTGTATGAGGAACCGGCTGAACAATTTCCTCATTTAAACACATTGTAGGTGTCGCTAATGGCGCCTGCTTTGTCTGAATGCGCTGAAAAGCTAATCATTTGCATATCACAGCACCTTCTTCCTTTCGTGTAAATTTCACGTCTGTAGCATGTCGCCTTCTTGTTGTAGCAAATTTAATGGCCAGTAGTGTATTTTTTGTTAATTTATTAGTATATCAGTAAATAACATTTTCATTCTTCAATTATTATTTTTTTCCAATGATTAACAAAATGAAAATAGAAGCAGATTAGCCATGACTAATAAATGTTTCTATGGTTTTAGAAACGAACTAAAATCCAAGTTCGCCATCATGAAATAAAAATAAGGCTATATAAACAACATTGATAAGACCAATTGTCTTATAGGAGAGTAAATGCTATTGTCAAATTTTCGAGTGAAACATAAACTAACTAGTGTACTTATATATAACAGGCCATCTTTTGTAAATTGCTAGAGAAATCTTTTTTGTTAATGAATATAAGTTCATTGAAAAGATTCTTGGATTCGTGTCACACGATTTAATAGAAATCGATTTATCTTTTCAAGATATTTGGCAATACATCTATTATAATCATATACAAAAGGCGATAGATATTCAATAAAATACCAAACAATGAAAAGGTTCTTTAACGCACTTTGGATATATGATATTCTAAAGTAACAATTATTGGAGTATATTTATTTTAATCTTGTTGGTTGTTTGACAATGGGTAATTTTCTGGTAATATTTTGTTGACTTTGTCAATGTGTGTATAAAGTACTTTCTTAATCAGTCTATTTTCATTAATGAAAATTACTTATTTTTTTCCCCAAAGATTAAAGTAAAAATATTATTCACAACTGGAAAAGTCAGTATGGAACGTATAACAAGGCATTTTAGTGCAATCGCTTTTTTATTTTCTTTGTGTGCAATTGTGTTCTTCAGAAAATATTCCCATAAAAGTCCTTTGAGAAATGTTTTTAAAATGTTCCCTTTGTTTTTTTCCTATTTAATAACGTTTGTTTTAATAGCTACAGATATACCCGTGCTTTTTGAAATAATTGGTGCACAACTACATCATTCTCTTGATACTAGTCGGTTAAGTAGTTCGGTTAAGTACATCTTCTGCACAATGTTTCGCTGTGTATTGGTCTTCAGAGCAGCCAGGATTGGAAAACTTCTGAAGAAGATTTCACAAGTAGAATCTAAAACCAAATTTAAAGTTAAATGTTGGATTAAAGTATGGTTGCTATCAGTTTTTATGATAGTCATTGTCCAGCTTACCGTAACGGTATATCACATAAAAAATATTCCTAGTATTCTTGATTCTCAATACGACTTATTAGGAGTTAATATGTCAAAAAATGGATTCTTTAACATAGCATTTAAAATCTTGTTTTCATTTTCATCCAATGTTTACGTAATGATACCGATTAACTTGTTTCCAATATTATATGTGCTTATTTGTCAAAACCTTATGATGATAATTAAGGAATTCCACGGTGACATCGTTTCAGAGCTTGTACCTCGATATGAACAACTCACAAAAAAATTTTACGCTATAAAGTATCTAATAATCAAAATAGACAGCGAACTATCTTGCTTGATATTTTGGTTCAGTTTAGTTGTTATGACATCTCTGTATTTTGGTTTGGGATTATTACTAAGCTTGGACAAGAGTAATATGTTTTCAGTAGGTGTGCTTATTCTATTCGACTTGATGACATTTGCGATAATTTGTGTGACA
>JAPDSC010098357.1:0-27558 GCA_026290005.1 Latrodectus geometricus | reverse complement strand
TAATATCAACAGTTTAAATTAGTATTCTTTATTTTCATAAAATAGAAAAGATGTTTTTCATTTTCAATATCTTATAAATAACTATTACTGTTTGAAACTTAGCTTAAACAATAATGACAACTCTTTAGGTATTTTTCATTCAAATTATTGTTGGCAATATCTATTTCTAATCGAAAAATATAGTTAATATTTTCAATAGGTATAAGTTAGTTGGTTTTTTACTTTGGAAAACTATTATAGTGTTAGGAAGCATTATTATAGAATAAAACTTAATATCACACAACTGTAGAAAAGGTCTGATGCTTCTAAATTTGAAGGAATACTTTCATTCATTACCAAGAAATAAAAATAATAATTAATTTTATACACTTAAATTTGAAACCATAAATATATCAAATGTTTTATAATATTATTATCAAAATAAAAGGCAAAAAAAATTATTTAAATTATTTTAAATAATAAATTTCATTAGGGTGTATTTTAATTATATACACAAATTATTGTAAATTATTACTATGCACCATGAGAATTTCGCAATAATTTCATTTGAAATTATATGGTAAAAAAAATAAATATTTCTTAAGTTGCAAAATTACCTTAATAAAATATTTTATTCTAATTTAATTTGCTTTTAATATTTTCGATGATTTTTATTCATATTTATCTTTCTCATGCTTGAACACAGATATACAAAATTTTACTGTTCAGTTATTCAGAATTCCTATCCTAAAAGGAAATTTTTAGAATTTCAAAAGAATCACAAAATAAATTTTTCTCATTTTCTTACATGCATTTCTTAAATAAGTATTTTTCTTACATTGCCTAGTCCTGTAAATTAATCTTATATTTTCTTAAAGTTTAAAATTTTGTGAGAATTCCAACTTATAATCGATTTCAATTCGTTATGTATAAATTATTTTTCTAAAAACATGTCCAAAATATTAACGCTGAAAATGTTACATTTATAAATAATTTGGAGTCAAATGCATTATTTTTAATTTAAACAGCTTCAAAATTAAGTAGAAAAATATTTCTTAAGAACTTAAATTATTATGTATAATATAATTAACTTCAGATAATTAATTTACCGTTTGCAATCTTATAAATTATAAACTTAATTTTGATGTATGTAATAACTTAATTAAATTTTAGTTAATATATTTTATTGTAAAATTACATCTTTTAACAATTTCTCTTAAATTTTTTTGTACTTAATTGTTTAAATATTAATTTTCGTAAGAATGTTTCTAAGAAAAATGTGTCACGAAAACAAATCTTTTTAAATACATTTGCATCATTTTGAATCTCAATTTAATTTAATATAGTAATATTTTTGGTTATTACATGGCGAAATTTTCTCTGAATGTAGTAAAATTCTTTCATCTTTTATAATAACCTGATCCACGTGTTTATATCTAGTATTGCAACAGTTGTTCTAGTTTGTTGAACACTCTTAAAGAAATTTTTTTTGCTTTAAATTTAGCCAGATCTAAGTAAAATATTAGCAGCAGATGGCTTATAATCCCTATTTACTGCGTTAAAGTGATTCTCTGTTTTTAAATTATAGAGAAAAAACAATAAGGTACATGAACAGCCATTGTATAAAACTTATTTTTTGATGTATATAACAACAATATACAATGTTGGTATTAATGTGTATGCTATATTGTACATCGAAAATTAATACGCTTTTATAGCTGTACACGAAAACCTTGCATATACTTTTGTTTAATAAAAATGATAAAAATAAAAGACATAAATAATTTTTGTTTTTATTATTTTATTATTATTTTTGTTTTTATTATTTTATTATTATTTACACTATCTTTATTATTTTGTAGTTATAGAATTTATGAATATTAAATACTGTACGAATGTGCCACCGAAATTTTCGACTTATTTAATTTTAGTGTAACACATTGCAAAACAAATAAACTAATAAAGAACTTAAACTAATAAAATATTTAAAGTAAAACGGGTTGCATATGTGAATAATTAACTATGCCATCTCATGACGATAACTGAAGTGCATTGCTTGATATCAGCTTTCATATACCTATCATATTCGATAAAGTTTTATACCAACTTTCATTCAATATTATAATAAAATATGTAATCTGATATCAAAAATTTTGACAATTATTTGTGGTCACAATTTATGAAGTAATGTTACATTTAAGGAGTTTTTCATTTGCTCTATATTCCACCTTTGTATCATATCAGATACACACACAAATTGTATTGAATAACATTAGATTTATAAATTTGAAGCAGTGATGCACTATATCGTCATAAGAGTTTCCGTTACCAAGATTTTGCAATTTTATTGTGAGGTGGACTGATTTCTTGTTGTACTTCTTTTACGTGACTTCTTTTATAAAGTAAGAACCTTCGTATGGATTTAGTGATAATATTTTCTTATCTATGTTATATTGTTATTATTTAAATCCAGGACACACTAATATTAAATTTCCAGAGCATATGATATGACATAACAACAGTAATCCCAGTTATACAAAGTATGATAGTATTTGTAAAGATAATAATAAACTTTTTCTTATAAATGCCTTAATTGATGTCTATTTTTTTTCTAAGTTGTATTTCAGTTGTTAGCAAATATAGGATCCATTCTGTGGAATTAGTTTCAAGCGATTCACTTTTAAATCTTTCCAAAGTTTTAACAGAAGTTTTTCAAACATTTTTAGAAAGATTAATGCATGTACAGTTTTCAGTATGAATTTAGTCTAAACATATATTTTCCTTCATAGTGTATGAATTCATACTATTTATGGTGTGGTATGTAAAAATATGGATGGTGACTAATCAGTATACATGTAATACTAGCAGCTATTCTAATAGTTACTCGGAATAGCTTTTGTGTTCTTTTTTTTAATAAAGATCATTAAATATATATAAATTCCATGTGAAATTTATATACTCTTTGAGAAGTTATAATTCCATTGACTTCAAATGTTGGAAAAAAATTTATATTTTAAGTTATAATTTACTGAGTTTCTATGTTTTCTAAAGTCTATTTTTAAAGAATCCTATGCAAATCCAAGAATGAAAAGTCTTAGAGAATTTTAATATTTAAAAAGAAACAGATTTAAAATTCAGCCTCAGCTCAAAATTATATAATGAGTAGGATTATAATTTTAATTAATTTCATGCACAATATCCAATTTAGCAAAATAAAATAAATATTTGTAATTCAAACAAGACACAATCAATTCATTTCAATCATTTCACATTGATGACCGCATCTGTTATTTATGAAAACTTAGATTATCTAAACGGCATAAGTTAATTTATTTGGATTAGTTGCGAAACATATTTATGGGGGGAAAGAATATCTATATTTAAAGAGTGATTATTAACTTTTTAATTATTTATAACCTTTATACCATTAATTATTCCTATATTTTGTATTTAAGTTACTGTTAAATTATTTTATTTACATTTTCTTATTTAACTTAACCAACATCAAAAATAGCATATATTAATTTTCTTTTATTAATTAACTTTTCATTAATTTCAAGATATATTTGGCATACTTTATAGTTTTTCAAACATAAAGTTCATATATCTTTTTTACCCAAATAATTTTGGTGAGGCACTTATAACTAAAAATTAGAAACCCGATTTCAAAATAAATTTGATTCCCATTGTTCCTAGTAAAACTCAAAACTGGTATTCTTTAATTTTATTTCAAAAAATATCTAATTATAAATAGGAAATCTAGCATGAAGTCTGAATAAAATATTAGCTTACAATAAATAAAATCCAGGGCCATAATTAACTTTAGAAAATGGTAGAGGGTAGATAAGTTATTCCTCCTCTTTTCAATAGTTTCGTTATTGCAAAATTATTTAAAATTACAAATACGCAAGTTAGTCTCTTGTAGTCTTGTAATTTAATGCAAGATTGTGCACTTTTAAGAGATTAAAATTCCTAATGTGAAAATTATACTTTTAAGTTAAAACTTGGTATGAAATAATCTGTAAATTAAACGTACGAATATTAATGGTAAAGTAAACTGTGTGTGAAACAAAGTTTTTTTTATTTATTTTCCAAACTAAGATATTAATTATTTGTTTTAAAATGTTCTGATAGATGTTAGAATAGATAGACATACTATACTAATCAAAAAACTTGAAAGTTAAATAGAAAAAACTGCTTTATAGATAATTTTGTTAAAACGGAATAATTTATATTTTAAATATTTATGTTTTTTATTGTTAATTTAATAAATGGGAAAAATGTTTTAAATTTATTTTGAAATTTAATATTCGCTTAATAAGTAATTACATTCTCAGATTTTTATTAGAAGTTCTGAAATAAATATACTTGTACAATTTTAAAGAAATGATTGTTTGTTTCAGAGATAGATATCTCAACAAATAGTCCGTATATGAAAATCCTAAAAGCCAAAAATACAGAAAACCTATCTGTTTAAATGAAATTTAATTAAAGTAACACAAAATAAAGATACATTTAAGATCAAGCTTACAATTTCTCATTTTTCCAAAAGAATGAGCTCATATCATGCACTTTATGTAAGAAATCTTTTTAATATTTTTGGATAAAAAATTTTCAAAAAATGAAAACATTTGAACTTTAACTAGTAGAAAGTCAAATCTGGGACATCGCGAATAATGATCAATGTTATATTACTTCTGGTCTGATTTGTGCTGCGAGGTTACCAGCTGAAAGCCATATGGCTTTTATTGTAAATTATTTCAGAACTGGCTATCAATCAAATTACCTAATTGAGCTGAGAGCATAGATTTAATTTCAGGAGTAACCAAGCCACCTGGAGTATACTTACCTTAGTTCAAGTTAACCAAATCTGCCACCTAACCATATCCCGGACATGGTCGATTGGTTAAAGGTCTGATTACATTGTTGGGCAAGGAAGGACATTAACGAAGGAAAACTGATTAGAGATGTGCGAGAGCAATATGATGCCTGACATTCTCTTGTTGGAAACTGTCCCACAGGTGAAAAGCTATGAAGAGTAATACAACTCGTAGCAGGATGGTACCAGTATATCGTTGACTTGTAAAAGATGTATAAAAGATGACTAGAGATGTTCTGTTCTCATGTGAGATTGAACCCCATATCGTCACATCTGGATTATATTTTTTGTAAAACAAAGGTTGATTGAGACCGGTGTCCATTGCCTATCCAAATACGAACACAATGATCATTTGTTTCAGGGGTAAGCATTCATCGCTGAACACTGTACGATGCCAGTCGAAAGGCAGACATGATGGTTTCAATACTCCATTATTCCAGATGGTTCTGCTAATGCTGAGTAGTCAAAGCCATATATTTTAAAAGTCACTGTGAGCATAATCCTGCCGTGGCCAAGCTTCGTAAAATGATTGAATGTACCATAAGTAAATATGAAGGTACCACATATATATGGAAAGGATGTAGTACGATAATGACATTGTTAGAGCAGTTCTGGCCTTTCGAATAATCATCTGATTTTGCTCGTATTTGTGCACATTGGCTTCCTTTCGTCGATAAGTTCCTAGCAGCTATCACTGCTGCTAGACCTTTGCTCAGTTGTATTTATACATTGCAGATTATGAACCATTGCTCAGTATGACCACCCGTCCTTGACGCATATCGACAATGCAACCGTGATTGAAGTCATTCAGTTGTCTATGAGGTCATGGAAGACGTTGTGATGACATCATTCTTTATTTCTCTTAGACGACAACGGCGAAAACGAAGACAGATAAATTTTCCACCTTTATATTACCGGTTTTATCCTTCGGGAGTTGCTCAGTAGAAATGACTCCAATTCATGTTCGACCCCAATTTATGTTAGTTGGCCTTAAAAATGTTATCATTTTTTTGTTCGACCAAGATGATTTTGTCTACGAAATTTCATCACAATCAGAAAAATGTTTCTTGGTACTTCTAGATTTATTTCAAAATGTTCTGGAAAGCACCTGAAATATGAAATCAGATCCTATTTGTAACCCTAAAAGGTAGCTTTATTTTCTTATAGAGTTATATTCCCATTGATTACGTTTTGATATTATATTACTGTAATATCAGGAGGACTACTATAAATCTAAATAATTGAATAACAGTATTTTAAAATATGCAATTGAGTATATTCTTCTATCATATATATATGTTCATTAACTATATCTCTCTCTCATATAAAATACAACCAATGGTATAAGTATTAAGATAAGTGCTGTTCTACCTTATTTGATAGACAGAAGCATCGATCAAGTCTATAAATCTGATAATGAAAGGTCTGAGATACAGCTTCAGAAGGCTCAAAACCGAGAAACACCACAGATTAAAATCTCACTTTTGCCTCAAGGCAGCAAAGCATGTAGCTGAGCAAGCGGTGGTTCTTCGTAATTTAAAACAGAGACCAAGCAGAACTTCTGATCTCAAGAGATATTTTTTCACTAGGAGTACATTACAACCACGACATATTACATATGCCCTAGACGCCACTAGAGAAATATTAATTTAGTTAAAAAAATATTACGAGTTTAACCAAAACACACAATAGGCAGTTTAATAAGAAATTGTGTGAAACTTTAAAACTTTTATTTTCGAAAAATTCCCTAAAATATTAACACGCATAGTGTTTCTATGAAAGTTATTTTTGATTCTTTTGTTCTCCAAGCAAAGAGAATATTAAGTTTGCTCTTTTGAATTTATCTATTTTGGTTTTTCCATTTCACACTATGTGACTGAAGCTGTTCACTCACATAATCACTTATAGGATAGACAACTATTGATACTCCATTCATACAAGGAAAGGACAAAGACAGGAGAAAAAGAAAGTACATCCTTCCACGAACCAGGATTCAAACCTAGGACCTCCCTATCCGCAATCACACACACTGACCAAGCGAGTTACTTGATGAAGCAAAATGAAAATTAAATAAAGAAAAAAAGGGAAATTGTTTCTCTCACTTAATATTAAACATTTACAATTATATATCCTAAATCTTATAAATTCACTCACATAACTAATTCTTCTACTAAACAAAAGAATTAAAATTTTATTGTAGAAGCACAAAAAAGCTCAAACCATTTGTAATAAACTCAAATTCTTTTCTAAATAAAATATGTTTCATAATGCCTTAATGAAAAATGTGAATATTTTAACATTAAGTTTACATATATCAATGTACCAATGTAAGGACTAATATTATGGCAAACATACATTTGTCACATAACATTGGTCCTTATGATTAAAAAAGGCAAAAAAATTGTTAGTTTTAAAATTTCTAAGAATTCATTTTAACCAGTTACAATTTTAATGGCATTTTTAAAATATAATGGTGTCATCCGTAAAGATGCATACATTTTTTCCAATTTTTGCGATAAGCTATTTAGTGAAACTGAGCTTAATTTATATTTACATATTTTAATCAATTACTATTAAAGGCTTAAAGTGCATTTTGCTAGTATAATAAATTTATTCATTATAGTTTAATTTAAAATTAAGTCCTACATTTATCGTCCTTAATTTATTTATAAGGAGTCACTATTTCTGTAATATATCTACCGAAGAAAATCCTCAGTTTGGCAGATTCCCAGAAAGCAACGAACCAGACGCAAGAAGAAGAATGTACAAAAATACGTGCTGTAAAATTCGATCAACATTATTTAAATCCTGCATCCTAGGCTAATATTTTTATATTATTTCGCTTTTGCTGTCTTATAATTCCTTCCTTCAAATTATTCATTCGTATCGAACATTTTAAAATTACATAATAATTTTAATGAAAAGTATTTCGGAGTCTTAGAAAAACTATTCTATTTAAAATATGTTTTATATTTTTTTTATCTCAAGTATCGAGTTTCCGGAAATAACAAAAGAATAAGCCTCGAATTTTTGAAATTTGAAACTTTCAGGATTAAGGGATCAAGTTTTCCAATTCTAGTTCTCAAAATCCGTAACTTATTATATCATGTACTGTATTACAGGAGACTCTTATTGTATTATACAATACAGTAAGTTTCATATAAATTTTTACAAAACAATGTCTTTGGTGATGACAATATAGTACTTAATTAATATTTTTATTATTTGTTATATAATATATCAGGTATTTACAAGATGTGTTGAAATAAATTTTGTTTTATCATACTTGGAAAGTATATTTCAAACATATATAACATATAATCTGTATTTTTTATCAATTTAAAATGCCTTAATAAATCTAGATGCATAATGCTACATAGTTTTGTTATTGAAGACTCACAGAAATTTTTATATTAATCAATTAAAAGAAATAAATAATTGAAAGTTCTTTTTTTTAGCAATAATTTAAAAATTATTTCTCTACTTGCATTTCATCAAAAGTTTATTAACTAAAAAAATATTTCATTTTTCTGAGCTGTTTTTATCACTTTAGCATAAATAAAGAAATTACAAGTTGAATCTGTTATGTCATATGGCTTGCAGATCATGAAAATACAGTAAATTTCAAACACAGAAACAAATTATTGTCTTAAATTAAAACTTCGATCATCCGCTACTCATTTTTAATTTTTGTGTCATTTTTCGGACGCCATCTAGGAGAGAATTTAGTTACTCGGCATACTGTTAAGCTTTCTTGGTTTCTAACATGAAACAGACGTACTTGTGAGGTTTCATAATTAGAGAATTCTACTTAGTGTTAAACGAAGTGAAAATAAAAGCTTTTCAATCTCTTCTTCCAAATAATATTTTTGGAAAAAAACAAAAGCTGTTTCAGCGGAAATATTTATTTTACGGTATCAAAATCTAACCAAGATAAATCATGAGATTTCTCACTTTGACATCCGTAGTTTTACGATTTGGCCTCGAAATTTTGCATCTTACTGCAATCATCCAAATAGACGATGATGCAGTACTCATAATTAATATTTATGTATTATTCTTGAAAAGCAGATTGATCAGGGAAAATTTCCCTTCTAAGAGGGAAAGATCTGACCATTTAACTACAGACCATGAAGTCTTCATATTTGTATCACCATCATGTAGTCCCCGTTATACTTTCATGGTGCAAAATGTAATCTGAATTTCATATCAAAAAACTTTAAAGACCGTTTTTTTTATTTAAAATAAAAGATTTTAATAAAAATACATTTTATTGTCAAAATCAACATTACTTATAATCAAAAGTTAAAGTCGGAAGCATCCCAATACCAATAAACTTCATATTTTGGGCAAGATATTGAAACGGTCAAAAAAGCAAACTACTTAGGAATAAATATCAACAGCCAATTTACTTGGACGCATCACATCAAAACAAAAATTTCTGCGGCATGGTACACCTACCATAGACTACGAACCTTACTTGGAAGATTCTCCAAACTGACAATAAAAATGAAACGTCTACTTTATATCTCAGTTATCAGGCCGATTGTCACTTACGAATCTCCTGCTTGGTGTTCGTACTCTCAAGTTGATGCAAAAATTTTAAACACTATGCAAAATAAAATGCTCAGATACATTGTAAATGCTCCTTACTATATCAGGAATAGAAATATCAGAAATGATCTTAAACTTGACAACCTCACTGAGCATATTTCAAAACTAAATACAAACTTCTTTAAGCAAGCGATCAAGTGCAGAGCAGGGAATATTAGTTCTCTATTCGAAGCAGAAAATCTACCAGGGGATAATCAAGTCAGACCAATTGCTGCATTCTTAACATCTGATGCAATTCTTTCCAAGGTTTTTGCCTAAACAAGGTTTTTTAAACACCAATTCTTCTTATAACATCAAGTCTGCTAATTTCGATTTTATTATCTCAGATGACTGTGTAGATGCCCTTGGGCAGGCACATAGCTGCTCTAAACTAAAAAAAAAAAAAATATTTTAATGTTGCCATATAATTTTATCATACCTTTTATCTTGTATTTTAATAATTAAAAGAATTTAAGTATTATTTTTATTTTAGTTTTTAACAACTTTTTCATTAAAAATTCTTGGGAATTCATACTATATATAATGAGAAATTTTTATCCTGAAATAAAATTACCTTAATGTATATTATAGCTATTTCTGTATATATGGAGGAAATATAGACTGTTATAGGGGTGGAATTTATAAAACTTATAAATATTATTTCTTGAAAAGGCATGTATCATAAGAATGCTGGAAGTACAAGATTTCTGTGATATTTTCATTTCAGATTTTTTAATATTTGAACTCAATTTTAGTTGAATTTTAATTTTCTAATCAGGATATTAAATACTGTGGCACATATGATTGCTGTATGCCATATTAAAGTATTTTAGAGATTTCAAGTTTTTGTTTACCAGTAAATATAATATATTTAAATTAAGTAGTATATATTTAACATCTCTAAGGATGTAATTGAAAGATAATAAGTATCCAGAATTCTTATTTTTCATCTTTTTTTTTTTTTTTTTTTTTTTTTTAAAAAAAAAACTTTATAAGTATAGCAAAATGACTTAAGATGGTTTTTCAATCGAATCAAATGTTACAAATATATGAAGTGATTTTTGCAAAGAGGAATTCTAAAGAAACAGTGTTCGCTTTATGAGAAATAGAAGTTTATTTCCTTGACTTGCCTGACAGATCATTTGTATTTGGGACTCAACATTTCGGCTGTAAGGACTCGCCACAGCTATATAGTCTGGTTTCCAGATTTGTCCTAAATGCTCTGCTTAACACATTTATCAGGGAGGCACTTCTTCCCGAATTTGAAATGGTAGTAGCAGGATTTTCCTTGCGGATTATAGCGGAGTCTTGAATTGTTGCGACTTCTACTCCTCTGATGGTGATGAGGGCTCCGGAACTTCTGCTGTAACTTCCCTGAAGAAATTTGGCCTTCATCTAAAGCAGTTTTAGCCAAGATTTTTCTACTCCTATAGATTCCTTTCGCACAGCTGCAACATCCATTATTCTCGGACCCATCTCTACGACTTCATCTTATCCAGTCACAAAGTGCACAACGCATTGTTTGAAACATTCATACAGCAAGAGGGCGCATTTTACTGAGAAATTGACTTGGCAACATGTCACCTAATTCAAGTCCCGTGAGAAGACGTTTAATGATTTTTATTCTCCCTTTCGACGAGTATTTGCAATAGCCGTTCCTTTGTTGCTGAATATTTGTTCTAAGAAGAATCTTTCACAATGTCCTAAATATCATCTAGAAATTTTGGGTTCAATTGGGTTAAAATTTGGTTTAAATTAGTCTCCTCCGATGTAATTCTGCAAATCTTGAACTGAGCTTGGATCTGATCATTATAAATATTGACAATATTTAACTATTTTTAAATAAACATTTGTCATTTCATGAAATAGAATTAATTAAGTTGCGTTATAAGCCTATCAAGCATGATGCTATCGATTTGATGAAAACAGCTTGACTGTTGCAGCAATCTAGTAGCAAAAATATAAATAATAATTGTCCTTAGACTTGTTGAAATATCAAAGCATATAGCAGCGAAGCGGCTTTTACTTTTTCATTGGAGAGAAAAAAAAATCAAGTAAATAGGATAATGGATTAGTGGGAGGGGTCATGAGTGCTGGAAGGAGAGGAGGTGAGGGTTCAGCCTAAAGGCAGCCATCTGGGCGGAGCATGGGAAAATTCGGAAGAATAGAGAAAATCACTTAAAAAGTGAATAATATAAGATAAGAGGAAAAAAAACAGAAAATAATGAAATAAGAACAATAATGCTGAAAAAAAATAATCAAAATCTAGATTAATGAATACATAACTGAATAAAATTTCCCATAACAGCGGGAAAAAGACATGTCAAAGATACAAATCAATACTGAGATAAATGAGAGAAATATTTAACATATTTAATGAACAAAAATGCAACATACTGAAAAAAGTAGGGAAAATGTATGAAAATACAAAGGAAAAATTATTTTCAGTAACTATTTACAAGTGAATTTTTGAAAGGCTGGACAGGGTTGCATCACTGAGATAGTGAGCTGCAATCGGTCGTAAAGTTGAGTCTTCGGGGTTGTTTTCACAAAGGAAAATTTTGTTGAAATCAGCTTCCTTACAATTTTCTGCAGAGTTGAAAAAATTTATATTAAATTTGGCTATATGTTGACTTAAGGCACAAACAACCCACATAAAAATTTAGTAAAACTGAAATTAAATCGTCAACAGCAAAACTATTTTGAACAATAAAATTCTCATGAATTCACTTTAGTCCTTTTTTAAATTGACTTGAAATTTTTAAGTTCAAAAGCTGCTCAGAATGTAATTTATTCACTACTTATGTAATTTGTCCAAAGGTTATTCAGTTATTAGTAATTAGAAATCTGTATTTTGTATCATCTCATGAAAAGTTTAAATATCATGGATTGGTTGTCACTCTTTTTATCAAGCAATGAACTTTCCTTTCAATTTCGTAATTTTTTACTGATTGGTACAACTTACTTTTCATGATGAAACAAATGTAACATTAAAGCAAGGTTTTATCTTTAAACAACGCTGTCGTTTCTAGTTCATGAAATTTTACTAACCGGAGATTACACATTATATAAATGATGATTCTGTTTTTTAAATTTTAGTTAAATTAAATCCTTAAAGACAAATATGATCAAAGATATTGTTCAATACTGGTTACATATGCCATAACAGGTAAGGTTATTTTTCGTAGAGCGTTTTACTACTAAACTCTAATATTGTTGTGGTGTGCCAGCTAGGCTGGCAATATGGGGTGCGCTGCTCCACTTTTCCAACTGAACCATATTTGGTGTGGAGTCCGACTTCCTCAGTACACACATGCCTTAGAAACCCGTTTACAGGGTAGGCAACCATTCACACACAAAGACTAGAAAGAGAGAGAGAGAGAAAGTACATCCATGCCGAGCCAGGATTCGAACACAGATCCCACCCATCTGTAGCCAGGTACGCTAACCACTAGACAGGTTGGGCGGCACTAAATTCTAATATTTATTCAAATTGTTTTAATACTGATAGCTGTAACCTAAATTTGAAATGTTCAAGTGGTTTTTGTCTTGTAAATGGCTCTACGAAAAAATATGGGTATTTATTAATTTGGATCTTTCCGTGGTATTGATAACAAAACAATTTTTGAACTTTACCATAAATTATTTTCTAGAAATATTTTTCACTTCGAGCAATTAAATATTTTTGGTGTAAATTTCATTTTTTTTATATGTATTTTTTCTATTATTTTATTTTTTTTTATTTTTCTTTTCTTTTCTTTTCTTTATTTATTTATTTTTTGGGGTGGGGTATATTCTTTAGACTTTACTTATTAATGTTATAGCTGATTAAATATTTTTTATTTTTAAGTTTAAAAATAATTTTTATCGACAATCGTTTTACATATAGGTAATTTAAGATTAAAAAATAAAATAAATTAGAAAAATAAGATTTTGAAGCCCAAAAAATGCATATGGTATTATGGAGTTTCAAATATAAATCAGAATTTTGTATAATTTTGCTAACTAATTCATATAAATGCAGATGTTAGAAATTGCGTCCATGAAAATTAATTTATTGACAGTAGAAATATGCTTTATTTAAATTAAATAATTATTAAATTACAAAGTTTACTTTAATAAATCTTTGATTTCTCTTAATAGCCATTTAGCAGTTATTATTTACAATTAAGTTGTAAGTAATTAACTATTTAAAAATCGGATAAAAGAAATTGGAATTAAATGTTTGAACTTTTTTTCAGGAGTCTGATTTTATCGAGCAGATGAGGGTGTAATTCAAAAGGGGGAAAAAATTGGAAACCTAGATGTTTCCACTTTTCCACAAGTTTAAGTTCCTCCTTGGACGCCATAGGAGAAAGAGAAAACAACTTACATATAGCACTGTATTACGATCATATGATAAAGGCTATACAATGCTGTACTTTAACAAAATTGCTTTAGATGATTGAAGAACACGCTTTAAAATTAGAGAATCATAAAATAATAATGGAACGGAATAATGATATAATCCCATTTTTATTTGCATTCTATTACAGCTATTTAATATTTATTAAAATAGTATTAAGTTTTGTAAAATAATTATATGTTCTAACTATTAGAGTGTAACTATTATTGCTTATTTTAAATAATAATAAACTTTTATTTTAACAAACTACTTTTGTCTTGTTAATAAAAAGAAGCTGCTGATTTCCGTCAACATATTTGCCCTATATACAACTTCTGACCTAGTTTTCTATCGGGTCACAAACTAATTCCTTTAGAATCAGAAATTTGGAAGTGAGCCCATTTATAGATTATCTTTCTGTGGGAGAGGAAGCTCTTCAGAAAGGGAATCGAATGCATAATTTTTTTTTCTTATATGTTGTTGATAATTATATGTTTAGTTATATATTGTTCTTATAAAAATAAATTTAATGAATAAATACACCTATGCATTTGATGCAAGTGTATTGAATAATTTTCTGTAAAAATATTGGTTAAACACGCTAACTTCGAAAAGAATATAAAAATGTGAAGAATTTTAGATCACGTATAATTTCTAACAAGTTAAAAGGGAAAATGTTATGTCATGCAAACATTTTCTTTATGACAATGTATGATATTTAAACAGTTCAAAACTTCCTTTAAAGGAATAAAACAAAGACATTGATGAATATCATGCATTTATCATTTGATTTGTTTCGCATATTACCTATAAAATATATATTATTCTCGAAAATGTTTCAATGATTGTGCCTGTGTTGCAAAAAAATGAGAAAAAGAATGTTGGAAAGTGAAGATAAAATGAAAACCTCCTCTTTAGTGGCTTTCGCTTTTTTTTTTTCTTTTTTTGTCGAGTGCCAGCCAGACGGGCAGTATGGGTGCGCTGCTTCACTTTTTCAACTAAACCGCAATTGGGTGTGGAGTCCGACTTCCTCAGTACACACATGCCATAGGCACCCGTTTATAGGGTAGTCAACCATTCATACTCCACTCATACAAGGGAAGGACAAGAAACACAGAGAGAGAGAGAGAAAGTACATCCATGCCCGAGCCGGGATTCGAACCCAGGTCCTCCCCATCCGAAGTCAGTTACGCTAACCACTAGACAGGTTGGGCGGCAGTGGTTTTCGTTAATTTCCGTTATTTAAGAAATAAGCTTCTTTATTACCATGAAATAAAAGTAAGTCAGTAATTATTATTGTATGGATGAACTTGCCAAAAGTAAATATGCATTCATGTGAAAGTGAAGACTCTGCTTCCGAAAGTGACACTACTTCAGCAAGTAAAAAAGAAGAAGAATAACTTGATAATTTTCATGTTAGTAACTTTAACGTGTTCTAGAGCTTTTCAAATTATTTTCAACAGTAATATGAAAAGTAGCTTAATTCTCCTTATAAGTTTTACAGTAGAATAATTTTGAAATTTTCGAATTGCAAAAGGTACTTCATTTCAGAAAACGAATTTTCACAGCTGTCACTTAAAGCGTGATAAAAACCCTTTATATATAGACTTAAAATCCACTTCACCAGAATTCATTTGGTGCTCTAAATATTTTTCAATAATTCGTAACATGATACATAATAAAATTTACCTGAAGCAATAGATAAAATTTGCTTGGTTTTGGGTTATTACTCTCATTCTTGTATTTTTTAAGATATTAGAAGAATATTTTTTGCTCACTAAAAAGAATACATTAATATGCCAAAAAGAAAGATCTCTGTTTTAAAAATGGCTTTAGGAGAAAATAATACTTGAAATAGTACGATATTTTGTGGTGGATTTTATAATGGAAAATTTTATAGAGAGTGATTAAGTAAATTCAATTATTGCTACGAAAAGTCGCTACCCATAAGCAGTACGTTGTCAAAATATAAAATATATTTTACAAATAGAAATATAATTTATTCTAACACAATTTTACAAAACATTTAAGCAGATAGTGATGAGATTTATTTTCCATATAAAATAACATTCACCAGATCACATATTGTAAGAAAAATCGACTTACTGAAACTTTCTAATTTTAATTTTCCAATAAAAAGCAATTTCCAGATTTCAAAAGTAATAAAAAAGACATAAATATAAAAAACATAATATACTTTTAATTAATTGGCAGAAATACTTTGTTAAATGTTCGTCTACGAAAGAGAAAAACTTCTCTGCAGACAAAATTAAAGACTTTTGCTCTGGTACATTGAAAAAACTTTTAACTCTATGGTTGACAACAACGCCCAGCATGCATACAACAGAAAACCTCCTCTTATCTAGATCAAGTTTGAGCATTACATTAATAGCTGTCACGTGATCTTTCATAAATCATGTTTAACTGTCCATAATATCGTGTATTATACCATGGGACATCATCTTGCAATCATTTTACAGTAATAATTTATAACTTTATTTTGACGCATAACTCAGGTTTACATTTCAGATCATATTGATTAGGAGAGAAATTTAATGCGTTTTGTAATACTTCCTAGACATAGACAAAATTTTTGGAAAACTAATGAGAATTCATATATGAACATTTTTTACGCAAATTTCAGTTTTTAAAACTCATTAAAACATGAAATACATGTTTTAATTTATTACATTGCAAAGCAGAATTTTTATTGCATTTCCTGTTTTTGTTGGTATGATGCCAAAATTTGAAATAAATTATCTCAAATGTCGACATCATACCAACACAAACAGAAAATGCATTAAAAATTCCATTTTGCAATATAATAGGTTGAAATATGTATTTCATGTCAACGACGAGTAGCTCTTTAAAATGTTATATCCTTAGTTTCATATGAGATAAATTCTCAATCAATTAGTAGAAATAGTTTACATCACACCAAAGAAAATATTTCAGTCTCAAATCTATTAATGTATTGATCATGAAGTGTTCATGTAAAATTCAGATCTACTACAGATTTCGTAATGTGTTAAGAAGGCTTTGTGTTTGGCATATCGTGACTTCCTCTTTAACCGTTTGAATGCGGCGAAGCTCTATCGCTCTTCGCTTGTTATGCACCAAAAATGCGGAGAAGCGCGATAGCGCTTCTCTTGTTTTGTTAATTAAATTACTACGTATTTCATTCCGCACTTTTAGCATACATACAAAAAAAAAACTCTTCAGCACACAAACGGTTAGGTAAGAAAAAATTATAGTTAATACTGAAAATGAGAGGATTTTTTCCTTTTTGTCGGTTTTTAAAGACAGTGACACAAAAAAGTAAATTCATATGACTATATCATTCAACGTTGATTATACAATCATCTCCAAATTTTTTGCCAAATATACAAAAATAAAATGGTATTTAAGAAAATATCTTAACAATCTGATTCATATTTCAAGGGAATGCGAGAAAAATAATCGTAATAAATACACTGCTGGCCTGATGAAAAAGGCGTTGCCACCGTAAATGAAACACCCGAAAGAAGATTACAAATAACATGAAATTTACAACATACATTAGCGGAGGTAAGATATGCAAATGGTTAGAATTTCAGTTCAGTCTCACATCACGTGCCCCTATGGCGCCACTTCAAAATGCTACTTAAGGCTTGGAGATTTCAATAATTTGAAATTCGGCAATTGTGTTTCTCTTGTGGTTGTTTTTTTTTTTTTTTTTTTTTTTTTTTTTGTTTTAAAAAAAACGATCAATTAGGCCTCGAAGAAAACAGTGATCATTTTTTGATCAAGTATCCGAGTTCGACACAGGAAGGATAGTGGCCTGCGTGTAGATTATCTGTCAGGGAAATTGGTGGTCGTGTTGGACGAAACTAAACAGTTGTAATGCGGATATGTGATCATTCGATACATACAGGAAAGAGGCAAGTTTTGCGCATGGCAGTGACGGATCGCTTGGCCGCATCACGAACCATAGCACTTTAAGTCTGTAAGGCATCCTCCAGTTTTTCCGAGTACCATTATACGCCGTTTACAGCCGAGTGGTATATCCGCAAGACGTCCATTAATTCGTCTAACTCTTGATGCAGAACTCAGACGGCTCTGCCACCAATGGTAATAGGAGTGAAGGATGGCAGAAGCGTTACTAATGCTGATGCTTTTTCCTACACGATATATACCGGCGGAGGCCGTGACATACCTCAGGACCGCTGATATCGTCATTTGTATAGGTGTCCAAATAATTATTGGTAGACAGTGTAATGCACACTGTATTTTTAATCAGCCATCTTAGGCTTACTGATTAAAAACTTTTCTTGATTAAACAAATTTTTTTAAATCATTATTTTCAGTCTATTTTTAACTTCTGGCATCATGTAATATTTGTTGTTTATTAAAGACAGATAATCGAGAGAGTAAACGTATAACTGTTATTAATTATGACAACAACAGTAAGTTATAAATTCCATAAGTTGTCCTAATAATATGGCTCATCAATCAACTCTTAAACTACCAACTGTTGGCAGATGCAGCTTAAATAATTATAATATATAAAATACAATATTTATATACCAATTATATCATAGTTGAAAGAAGTCATAAATCATAAGAAAATAACCACGGGATCTAAGGATAGGTATTCGACATAATTGTTCGTCCTAATATTCGTTAATGGTATTATTTCAAATTATGTACAGAAAGCTTTACATGTTTTTATACCAAAAAGCAAGGGATGTGTGTTTAATTGTCTTTGCAAAATATATATATATATATATATATTAACTATTATATTAATTTAAACTAAATAAAAAATATCCTTTTTAAATAATCTTTAATGTATGCAAAAATCATAAAATTACAGTTCAGAATACTGAGTCTGCTTTATGTGAATACAATTTTTGACAAGCATAGTTATACGACATCACTTGCAATGAATTCTTCCTGAGCTAAATGTTTTCAAGGGAAACAAGCACTTATTCACTTTCAAAAGGTCAAATTTTCAATTTTGATCATTCTGAATAAAGCACATTTTTCTGCATCCAAAAATGTTAAAAATTTAAATTTAAACATTTTTGATTTAAAATTTAAATGTAAACTTAAATTTTTAAAAAATTTTAAGTAATTTAAATTAATAAAAATAAAAAAACAAAGTGCCGCTAAGGCTTAATTTCTATTTTATTAGAATCCATTCTTAATGGACTAGCCAACTGAATACTATTCCTTTAATGAATTTTCTTCATAATATTTGTTTATTTTTCTTAAATATCTGGCATCATGAATAATTCAGTGTTGAATTTACAAGCTGTGTGATGTGAGTATTTTGCTTACAAACTGTAATTATAAATATTTTGTGATTATTGTTTGACATCTTGCTTTTCAATTTTGGTTTTTGGATTATTAATTGGTTTTTGTCATACACACTTCTGTTATTTTTTATAGTCATTCATTCTGAAAGATAATATTTTTATATATATATAACAATGCCTCGACAATAATGTTTTGGAAAGATTAAACGTCATCCAAACCAGTACAAGTTTTAAAAGAAGTTGACTGAGATGGAAGAAACAATTCCTTTAACGATTGAAAGTGTACCTGCTAGTAAATCAAAACGAAAAATTTTGCTTCATATCCAGTGCAAAGTGCATAATTTTATAGTGATAATGAAGAGATTTAAATGCTATTTTCAGCATACGAATGCTTAATAGTTTAGTGAACGATGCAACAATCCGTAAATATTGTAAATCACCTGATTCTTTTGATATCCATGAATCAAAAAACAGGCGTATGGGACTTGTTTCATTTATTTCTAGGAATTGCAAGGCCTGTAAACAAATAACTGTATCACGTACTACTCCAGTTTCCAATTCTTGTTATGATATAAATTTAAGATTAGTTTATGCAATGAGGTGCATTGGTAAAGATAAAGCTGCATCCAAGAATTCTGCTCAATGATGAATTTATCTACTCCTAATAAATTTGAACATTTTAATGAGATTATTACAAATGTACCCTCTATACTGTTTGCAATAAGTCAACGCAAAAAAGTATTGAAGATGCGGTGTGTACCAATGACAATAATCGTGACATTGAAGTATAAGTGGATGGTTCTTGGGCAAAAAAGAGGACATTCTTCAATCAATGGTGTCGTTACAGCTATTTCAATGGATCATGGAAGAGTTATTGGCTTTGAGTGTCTATCAAAATACTATTTTAAGTGCAAAAAATGTGCAAATAATTGTCAAAACTGCCCCAAAAATTATGATAGCTCTAGTAGTGGTATGGAAACTGAAGGTGTGCGAAGCATTTTTAAATGCTCAGAATCCACTGGAAATGTACGTTAAGTAAAATAATTTGGAGATGGGGACTCAAAAGGATTTCAAAAAATTAAGGAATCAAAAGTATAGGGTGAAGTGTGCGTAGGAAAACCTGAATGTATGGGTCATGTTCAAAAAAAGATGAAAACAAAACTAGGGACTTAACAAAATGAGATGAAGAAGAAAAAGCTTTTAGATTGGAAAACAATTTCTAGTCGTGGACGCTTAAGGGATGCTGAGATACTGCTATTGAGAAAGTATTATGGTTTGTCAATAAGAAGAAATGTATTAAAGTCAGTTCAAGATATGTCAAAAGTAATTTAACACATTAATTTTTTTTCTTTCGACTGATGGTAAACCTCATCACGTCTTGTGCCTTATGGGTAAAGATAATTGGTGTGGGTTCAATAAGGCTATTGCTATTGATAAGAAATATAACCATAAACATTCAATGCTTGCGCCTGTATTTTTAGCTATATAGAAAATTCTTATGAGACTTGACATGTAACGAGCTTTTACAAAAATGCTTACATGGTGGTACATAAAACCCAAATGAGAGTTTTAACAATTGTATAAAAGAAAACATGCTTTTGTTGAATATGAAACTTTAAAATATGGAGTTATGATGCTGTTCTATGTTTTAATGATGGTGTACTTAAGTTATGGGAGAAATAAGAATTCTGCCTGGTGTCAATATGTCTTACTCACTTCAAAAAATGAACAAAACTAGAAACTGCGAAGCAGAATTACTCATTCAAAATATGAGCAGGGACGCTCGAACATTAAAAAGACAAGGAAAAAGAAAACGTGAGGTATTAGAAATATTAAATGACCAATGTGGGACAAGAAATTTTTTGTGTTTGTTTTTCATTACATATTTTTGCTTTTTTGCATTTTTCTCAAAAAGTGGTTTCTGAATATTCAGGTACGCTCCTACAAAAATTTTCTTTCTCTAAAAATTTGAAACTTTGCGTGCTTATGTACACACCTTATGTACATTTAATAAAATAGTTAAAATTTATTTTGTGTTTTATAGTTTTTTAAAAAAAATAGGAAGTTTTCATAAAAATTACCTAAATTTTGATTTTTTTTTTCAAATTTTGTATTTATTTTGATTTTGTACAAAATAGTATAAATATATTATAAAGTAAACAACTTTATACATGAGTTTTCAAAAATTTTTACCTGTATTTATGCTAGATTTGTTTCATTCTTTCATTAAAATTTTTTTAAAGATACCATAAGAAATATCAGTGATAAAAACATAACAGCTTAAAATGATTAAAAAAAATAATAATTATATATTTTTATTTGTAATTTAATTTTTTTTCCTTTGGAGTAACCAAAATGTCTTCTTTACATAACTATTGTACTTTATTGCAAATGATAAAATATTTTTTGAAATATTTTAACACTCTTCTATCGAAGCTAAAAATTATCTTTTCAGTACCGAAAAGGTGTTGGTTCCTTTTATAATCTTTGAATTGAAAAAGTTAGTGTGTTTACCATAAAATACAAAGATTATGTCAGAGAAAATATGGTTTTGAAGTTATTAATTTTCGAATTGGAAATACAAATTTTACTTATTCTTTCTGTTTTCGAATTATTTTGAAATTTTTCTAGTAATATTTTGTTGCATAACTTTAAAATATTCTTCATTAAATTTTTCGACTTATGGATCATTAATTAAAAAAAAAATGAATTCTTCTGAAAGGTGTTTCGATATCACTGAGTTAGAATCTGAATTTTAGATGATTTTTTTAAATCGAATTTTCGTTCATTGAAGTCACGTTTTATCATTTTTAAAAGTTTTTTTTATTGATTTGTTTATTGTAAACACAATTCTGCGATTGCGTTTATATATCTCTTTTATTCAATTGTTTATTCTCATGGTTTCAGTTCCATTTGTTTTCTATGATCTTATCCCTAACACTTTTGATTCTTATCCCAAATAGGTTTGAAACAGATTTTAATTTTCCACTAATACTCTATTAAAAGTGAAATTGAGCTCGCTACTATTCTAAATGAACAGGACAGACAGAAATGTCTAAAATTCTATTTCACTTAATGTTGCAAGCTATTGTCTAAGAGACAAATGTTCTTAAAAGTTTTTTTTAATGTGGTCAGCAGATTACTATCCCTCATTCCGAATTCTGAAATTTGGGAGTTTTCATATTCTTTGAAAGTGATCAAAATGGCAAACCGATAAAAAAAAAAAAATAATAATAATTAAAGGAAAAGAGGAATTTTTCCTCAAAAGTTATCAAATCTTTATTTTTCTACATTTTCTTTTTGTTTTTTTTTTTTATAACGAGTACTTAATTGTCATGATAGAAAGAGAGAATATGATACTCTATTTTGCCAATCAAATTGAAAATTCAGTTTTACCATTTACAAAATCAAAGCTTATCTATCAGAAATGTTTTTCGTGACAGCGAATAAAAATCTTAAAATGATGTTCGTGTTTGTTATATAATAGCAAAAATATTGCAAAATGTCGAAAACTCAATGCGGTATTCATTTTCTATGTAAATAGTAAAACACAGAGTTGGGCTTTACCAGTTAGAAGGGAAAAAGCTGAGGGAGAATCTACAAAATTTAGAAGTAAGTATCACAGATCCTCAACTCTTGAACTGACACCTCCAATGGCATCATTCACTATAAGAGGACATTGCAACAATGATCTGTTTCACATGCCATAGAATTATGAAGGATTTAAACAATGAGGTTACACACAAATGTGCGGTGACAGAAAAATTACCTTGGTAACAGATTTTTATTCGAATCTGATACAAACTTGGATAAATGTTAAGCTTTTGTGATGTATCTGCAATAACCTCGATGGTGTTAGATCTGACTGGAAAGAAAATAAGAGAAACGTTATGGCTGAATCTGATGTGAAGATAAGTGGAAATATTTTTATGATGGCATTTCAGTGAATGGTCGTAATGTGTAAGAAGTCCATATCCAATTGAACACGTGACGGCTGTTGTAAATGTAGTTAACTTCTACCGGTCTAAAGGATTTAAGTGCATTTAATTTCAGTAGTCACAAAATTATTTAAAATTGAATATAGTGATGTTCTGTATTCTGCAGAAACATGTGAGTTAATCTGATGAAATGTGTTTCACCGCTTGTTTTCTTTGAAAACAACACTTCATGAAATAAAGAGATATATGAACCCAGAAGTAATCAATAGTACCCAGAAGTAATCAATCTGTGTAAATAGATCGAAACACTGATATAAATGAAATTTTTATTTATTTATTAACGTCTTTCGTTGAATATTTTTGAATTGAAATTTTATTTGTTAAAAACAATTAATGTAACTAAGAGTTCACAAGCTATCTCTTGAATAATCAGCTATAATTTGATTTAAAAATTATGTTTGAAATTAAAAGTCTGATTCAAACACGCTCACTTTATTAATAGATAATTTTTTTTAATATGTTTTAAAATTTCATAAATTTGTTAGTCATTTTATACAAAATTTAATGTTGTACATCACGAATTAATTTTTATTAAATGATTTTAACTATTTAGTTTCACAACTTTCCGGAATACTAATTTTTTCTTAATTTAAAATTTATTAGTTAAATACCGCTAACATTTTACTCAATTTAATGGAAGTTTCAACGTGATACTAGAAATATTCAATGCAGTACGGGAGTAATTTTTCTTAATATCATACGATGAAATGCATTATATGAAATTTCCTATTGTAGCCTATTTTCATTTGTCAGATGAGTGATCGGACAAATCATATACAAGGTCATTTTAAACTGTTTTTGCAAACTAAGAGGGGTGATAGTACCCATTTAGACAAGCTATAATTACTTAGGAACATAGGGTCGCATTCCACTCTGACAGACAGAAAAGAGGAATATCCACGCGAAATTACAGCAGTGTTGGATAAGCGAGTGAATAATACTAACAATTTCAGAATCATATTTATTTTTTAGTGAAAACCTCACAGCAAATGCTCAAAATGCCGAACACTTGTGTCGTTGCACAATTGACACCAGAGCAAGTACGCCTCTCTCGAAAATCCTCTCGAAAATTCCTTGTGTCGTGTTAATTTTGCCCGTGGCAACAACGATTCTAGAAAGGGGATCTTCAGCTGAGTGTATTGGCGATAACATTTCTACAATAAAGATTTCATGTGCCTCCAGAAGGAAAAGTCGAATAGAGTGAGGCCCAGTGAGAGAGGAGGCTATTTCACTGGTCTGTTACTTTCAATCTATCGTGTGGGATACGTGGCCTTCAAAAAGTTACGGTCCGTGATGGAAAAATATTCTGGAGCTCCATCGTGTATAAACCACATGTCTTTCTGGATGGGGAGTGGAACATCCTACAATAAACAGGGAAGCACTAGTTCCAAGAAGATACAGTATGTTGCACCGGTAAACTGGTCTGTCATGATCTAAAGGCCTACCAGGTAATCAGCAAGGATACTCTCCCAGATGTCCACGGAAAATTGTTGCTGTTGTCTACGAGTGGTTGTGCAGTTGGGATTGTTATCAGACCAAGCGTGTTGATTGTGCATGTCAAAAATACCATCGCTTCTGAATATTGTCTCATGGCTAATTTCATTTAGGAAATTAATAATGCAGGAAATCGTTGATTGTTATTCTTCATCTCCATCATCCACTGCACAAACTCTGCCTGGCAGGATAATCATCCGTCACCAAGGATTGCATTTTTTGCACGTAGTAAGGATGCATGCGTTCCTTGTGTAAAATATGCCACTTCATTGGTTGAGAAATACCCATTTCGTAATTCATCGCTTGAGTACTTGTGGAAGGAGCTACTTCAAATCTAGTTAAAACTTGGTCCTTTATTTCTGGCATTCGTGCATTTCGCGAGGATCCTGCATTGCTGTTTGAGATGGCAAATGAAACCACTTACACGCAGTCGTCAATCAACACTAGAAGAGGTAGGATGACTTGGAATACGATGAGTTCGAAACCACTGTTCGTACGATCATCGTGCTTCGCGTCTCTTTTGCTTAACCACAAATGAAGAGCATATCAGCCAATTCTTCGTATGAGTAGGACGCCATAGCATTCACGAAAATTTTCGGATAATGTTATCCGGTTAATACTTGAAGCGATGATGTTGCACTGTTTTTAAAGGACAGCATACACTCTGAATGTCTTTCTCCGGTAACCTATAAGAGCAAAATGCTGCTTCCTCTCTGTGGAAATTTGCAAATTAATTTCGTGGTAAATTCGTGATAAATTATTGATGCGTTTCTACTTTCTTCTTTTCTGTCTCTCAGAGTGGAATGTGATCCTGTGTAATTAGTGCTTGTATGGATGGGTACTATCATCCCTCTTAATTTGTAATAACAATTTAGAATCACTCTGTAGAACCAAGAATTTAGGCATTTATACAAGGAGTACAACTTAGTAACCTTTTATCTCGGTTTTTGTTAAACAAGAAACTGTAAATGCAAAGTACTGTACTTTGCTGAGTATAATTTAATCACGATAAAAACGAGCTTAAGAATATTTATTTAAACTAGTTTTTTTCATAATTCAATATACATATTGGTTAATTATAACAAACATTTTAATGAAGCTAATGAAGGTTTCAGTGTCATACTGAAAATTCAATAATGCAAGTAGAAATTGAATTGTCAAATAACATACGATGGAATGACGCATTTGAATTTTCATAATGAAGCATAATTTAATGGGTCACATGATTGTTAGGATTGGACAGATCATGGTGGGATCAATAGTTATGACGTTTATTCACAGCGTGCTGATTAGCTGCCTTTTGTTTCGGTTTTTGTTAAACAAGAGACTATAAAGGGAAAATATTTTACATTGCATGGTATCACTCAATTACAAAGAAAACAAGCTGTTTAAAAGTTCGGTAATACTTTTTTATATAATTTTTGGATAATACATTTAAGATCTTAAAATAGTTTTCTATAATAATGGCCAGAAATGTAATATAATTTTCCACATAAAATGTTATTTATTTTTATGTTAAATGTGGGAGTATGTAAGGCACAGATTAAAAGCCATCTACCTCAAGAATCGCCATAAAGCTGAAAATATTGCTTAGCTCTTACGTTATACTGCTAGGAACTCATCTTAAGATTCAAATAATGAAGAAAATGGATAAAGCACTCTCCATTTTGATTGATGACTAAAGTTGGAAAATTGATTTCTACGAAAGTGTTAGCATAATGTACTACGAATTTTCGAATACTTTTAAATACACGGAGAAGCTTCTAACAACATTGATTTTTTTCTGACTTATATATTAACTTGCCTTTAAGCTGTTTTAATTTCGTCACCTGTGGATTTTGTGCTTATAGTTACGCAGTGGAACATGTTGGACACGTTTGGCCGCACTGATTGTTGATTGCAAGGGCTAGAACGATTTTTAAGATGCAATTCAGAAACAATGCAAGCACAATCAGAGAATTAAATACACAAATTGTTGAAATAATCTGATTGTCAGTGAATGAAATAATTGGTTGGTAGCTAATCAGATTGTTGTAGAGTGATATTTAATAATATTTTCTATCTAAATAATTTTTAATTAATGTGAAATCTTTTTAAAATATTTGGAAAACAAATTTTTCATTGCAAAATATTTGTGGTCAGCTACTACGGGTTCTTAGGCAATTGGATTTCCAATTCGCATCGTAATGTCCTTTAATGATGAAGTAGGTATTGAAAAATTTACCAAGTGGATCATTTAAATTTATTTTATTAATTTCTAAGAAGGTAAGAAAGGGAAGGCAGAAAAGAAAATTTACAAAATAAAAAAGCATCTATGATTGTTATTCTAAAATTTGTGTTTTTTACTTTCGATAAAATTATAAAAAAATTATTAATTTTTGTTTTATATTACTTACAAAATAATAAAATGGACATTATTTTAAATCGAATTCGAATTTTCTTTGCAACAAGAAGTTTTTTATAAAGAAATGTATCTGATATTTCATTTTAAAGTTTTATTGACATTGCTGTCTTCTGTTTTTTCGAAAAAGGTTTTCTTGAAATGTTTCGAATCTGTATATTATGCTAATAAAACCTTTGTTTTTTAATATTCTAATTTTTGTCTCTTTTATATATTTATTTTAACTAAGAAAGAAACTTTTTTAGTACTCTTAGTAATTTTTTTACTATTTACACTATATATAGATGCATGCCCAGATATCATTTGAAGAGAATATTTTGATGGATTTTCTTTTAACATTCACCTCGCGAATTAAATTTATTGAAAGTACTGCTCCTAAGTAAGCAAATATTTTTTTGTTAAAAAATTCGCTTATGAGCTTCGGAATAAGGTGCAAAAAAGAGTATAAAATAAAATGCTCAACGGTCAAAAAAGTTGGCACCGCAACTAAATAATTTTGCACTTCTCAATCAATCTTGTGGTACCGTTAT
>JAPDSC010098354.1:33675-50146 GCA_026290005.1 Latrodectus geometricus | reverse complement strand
TTTTTTTTAGATCTTATGTCCCAAATTTGACGACGACGGGGAGATTTTCCTAAATTTTCGCCTGTCGCCAGGATCGGCCCTGTATTTAGCATAAAAAGGAAAGGAAACGAAAATCATTACGAAACCCATTTTGTGTATACGTATATGTGTGTGTTTATTACAATAGGAACGTTTAATGAAAATTAGTTAACAAATTATAAAATACGCTAGTAAATACTCAAACAATATTGCATAAATATTTTTAACAATACATGGAAACACTAAAGGTTTTTATAAGATATTCCAAATAGGATTATGTTCAGGACCTTGTGGTTGAATAGTCCTTGTTTTGTTGTCATCCGCTCAACGATGAGACCTTAACCAAGTTTTTACATAATCTGCTTTAAATAATTGTTGTGGTGGGCCACTAATTTTTATAAATAAAAGATTTGCTAAATTTTCAATTAATATTCTATTTCTTTGTTCTTTTAAAATAATATTCATATTACTGAATCCGGAAGCGACCGGTGCGCGTTGGAGGCATGCTGCCTCAACGTGCGGCCTGCCTAACACTTTCTAATCGACACTTTGACTTAGGTAGCGTGCATAGAATATTTTGCTAACAATAGTATTTATTAATCTTATTATTACATTGTATTGGTTCGGTTCAAACCCTTTTTTATAATAATACATATAAAAATTCGTTAAAAATTAGAAAAAAAATCAACAATTCTTTTAAATTTTTTTTTCAATACGTCAGACAATTTTCTTTATCAGAAATCATATTTAAATCCAGAACGCGTTCCTGTCCAAAAAGGAATACCGGAACGACGTTCCGGAACCGGCTCGACAACACCACTGGTTATATTTATCAAAATAACTTATTTTTAGCAATGTTTCAATCCAGGTATTTTAATCTGTAATTTTGGGCTGAAATATACTTAAGAGAATAATGAGAATGATCACATGACGTAAATCACGTAGGTCATCTATGCAAAGACAAATTTAGTATACCAACTCACGTATTCAATATAAATAGCAAAAAATTTCCTTTTAGGAATCTTTCTTACTCATCCACGATTTTGTAATAGTTGCTGGCTTCAGTAGGTGATAGTCCAAATATATGGACGGAGTAAATAATAAGAGCGATTCATTCTCGGGATTGATGGCTGAAGAATCGGTATTTCTTGTGATGCCATAAATGAAAAGCTTTGAAGCCTCAAATAATCGATGTTCATCTTAATCGATGTTTTATTCCAAATGTTTCCAAAAGGAAACATTTGGAATAAAACATCGATTAGCTTATGAAACTTTTTTCTGTTGTATGTTTTTTAATATAGTATCCTAGAGAGCTTTATAAAATGATTTATTTACGAAATTCTATAATTTATAAATTTAAAATATGATGCCAGGAAGCATCGTGTTTAATACCGCAAAATTTACATTCAATATTTGGGATTGATAAAACGTAGTATAATACTGAAATCACAAATACGTGGTTTGATTTAAAGTATTCTAACACCTTTGAAAAATTTCAGATAATTAAAACTGAATATCAACCCTAATTTTTCAATTAAAAATGTTTACTCCCAATATAAAATTATCTATTTATTTTAATGAAATAGAGGAATATTTTTATTTTAAATTGTTTGTGGAATGTATATTTTTCACCTTAAATTTACAATCCATGACATTAAAAATAACTTTTAAAATCTATTAGAATTTTTAAATAATTTTTGTAATTATGGAATATATACTTTACACTTTAAATTAATAGTATATTAATTCGGAATATTGTTACCAGCTATCTACTAGTTTTTACATATTAAATTACTTTTTCCTGTAATTCTTACAATTACTAGTAATTCTTACAAGAGGAACTAAAATGGATCGAATTTAAAGAAATAAATCAAAGAAATATATTCAAAATAGTATAATAGAATAGGTTGGGAAAACGAATATAAAAAGAAATAATTAGCTGTTAACCATGTGACTACATTTATCGTTAATACATTTAACAAGTTGATATAAATCTTGTCATCTGTATCATGAGGAAAACTGTTTCAACTAAACGTTTTATTTACGTAAATTTTGCCGGCACAGCTACATGAATTTTATTTTTAGCTAATTTCATATGGCAGGATTCTCTCGAGCATTCTTATACTTTGTTTACTGCATCGTGAAATAGTTAAGTTCTGCTTTAAAAATAAATCCTTTTTTAAAAAATGTATTTTAAGAATAATGTGTACACATTCTAGCAGATGAATAAATTCTGCAAAAATAAGTAACTACAAAAGTCAATTAGATAGTTTATTTAAAATGTTCTTGAGAAAAATGAGTTCATAATTTCAATATGGTCATATGTGTAAAACTATATTATATTTAAATGAATCCTGTTTTTTAATTATTTATTTCTAGTTCAAAAAGTATTAATCTCACATAAATGAAATGTATCTAAACTTGTAAGAAATAATTAAATGATGGCTCTTTGAAAGCTTCATTTGAGGCAACAATAAACAGTTTTTAATCAGTTGATGATTATCAATGCTAAAAACAATTTGGTTTCATATGAAAATGTATTTGTCGATTTAAAATACTATGTTTTCCACGAATTCACTATTGCTCAAGATTAGTGACCGGAAAGCTGTAATTCAAAAACCACATGGGATGGTTTCTTGGCTTATTGTGTGCGGTTCTTTCACAATATAGCACATATATAGCACGTACGAAAAGCGAAATAGCGTTATTCGGGAACCGTAATTCCTGAATGTGTGTGTGGTTCTTCTACAATGATGTAACACATATGAGCGAAGGAACAAAAAGAAATTTTGAAAATACAGTACAAAGATATCGAATTTTATACAAGCATGTGAAAACAACTCAAAATATCTTCACCAATTACATTCTTGGGAGGTTTTTTAAAACCAATTTCAGAATTTAGGTTCTATTGATTATACATCAAGTTGTAATGTCGTAGAAATTGTCATTTGCCCAATTAAAACTATAGAATGCTTTGAATTATTTGTTATAATTTGGCAATTTTAATTTAAATAAAAAAAACTTTAATATAGGCAACATAAAATATGTAGACCATGTTTGAATTGCATATAATAAAAAGAATTTTAATTGGAAAATATCAAAAAAATTATAAACACAGATATTCTGCCCCATGACCATTCATTTTTACTTTATTTAGTGCATCAAGTTAAAATTTAAGTTGTTTCTATTAAGTGAATTGATAAACCTTATGACGATAGCTATTGATTCAAAATTTTATAGTAAGCATTATTACGAATTCATAATTTTAAAGGTAGCAGATTTTTTTCCCCTCATTTACTCTTATTCAAAGCATATCAGAATTTAATATATCAAAATTTCTTGCATTATTTTGTTTTTAATAAATGAATTTAAAATAAAATAACTTCAAATTATAATTCGAAACATTTTATTGTATTATTCTATTATTGTACTATTATTAGAGTGGACACGGTAATGATTAATTTCATTGCAGAAGAATAATAATTGAAAAAGATTTTACAGTGAAGTTTAAATGTTAGGATTTGTGCGAAAAACTAGATAATAGATGAATGAAATTTCTCAAATAAAGCTTTGAGTATAAAAGTTTAAGTACATTTTACAACTCTAAGATTTTTTTTAAACTTATACTATGGAAATTTTCAACAAAAAATAATAATAATAATTAGTTTCGCATGCGTATACTGTGTATATCTATCTACCTATATGTATCGAAATATCTCAGAATTTTTGGAAGTAAGCCGGGAAATCCCCTTTGATATGATTCAGAAGATTAAACATGTGTTCATTAAATATTAGATAAAATTTGTTATTTAATTAAATCACCCCAGGGCCATTCTCCACGTTCACAAATCTCAGAAGTGGGATATCTGCATAATTAAACACTCCGATAATTGAAAAAAGACGTTGGCCACGCAGATTTGGCTTGGAACCAGTTAAAGTTAAAGTGGTCCTCATCGAACATTTTAAGAGGTACGTTTTTCATAGAACAAGATGATGTTAAATGATACAAAAGAAATAAACGTTGTATTGAAAACTTTTAAAGCAGATAAAATCAAAATTTTGCATAGATTGAGTTTGGATCATGATGGAAACACATAAAAGAATTAGAGATTTCATTCGTTTCGATTTTGATATTGAAAGTAATGAATATCGAAACATTAAAAAATATAATATAAAATAATATAATAAATATAATAGAATATATATAAAATAATAATAGAATAATAAAATAATTGAAAATGAATATATATAAAATAATAATAAATATAATATAAAATACATTTCGATTGACGAGTTTATTCCTGCATTGAACATTTTAAGAAATCCAAAACAGAACTTGCAAAAAGAATAATGTTTTCGTTATGTAACCTTGAACTCTTAACTCAAAACACTACAGGCGAGAATTCGGATGGTTCAGACACTGATGACTCAGAAACTTGAAAGGAGAACAAAAAGAAGAAACGATTTTTCAATGCCATGCATTAAGGAAAGTACCATTGACTATTCTAAACAAAAGGATAGTACTTTTGGAAAAGATTTTTATGCACATTTTGTTATTCCAAGTATTAATATTAATTATATAGATAGCGAAAGTACTAATTCTAAGTTCAATGCAGAAAAACAAGAAAATATAATCCCAATTGATAGATCTTTTAATGACATGTCAAAATTATTTGATTTGTCAGATTTACAAAATTTGTTATGGTTAAAAGAAAGTTGGGAAGAAATGAATTCTTGAACCCCAAACTGGTTCTTGGCAAAAATTGAGATGAGCCTTCATTGATGAATTTTCGTTTGAAATAAACTCTAGATCAGGGGTGGCCAAACTTTTGGGATCCGGGGTCTACTTCGCATTTAAAAAACCAAAGGCGGTCTACCAATGGCTGAGCTATATTAACGTACATATTTATTTTCGGTAACAAAAAAAATGATAAATTATGTAATTTATCTAAAAAAAAACTTAATATTAATATTTAAATAAAAATTTACTGACGAAAATAATCAAAGTATTCGCATAATATTCATTTCGTTTAGTTGAAATTTGGCACTGTATATCTGCGACAAGTTTATCATATTGTGGCTGGTACAAGCTTATTACAACGCATAAACACGAAATTAAATGTTCATCTGTTAAATGAGACTAATGCTTGTTTTTTGTTCATGGTTGAAAAAGCAGATTCACAAAGATACCTCGATCCAAAGTATGATTTCAAATACAATATCAATTTGTAAATATTTGAAACTTTTCCTCAGAAATTAATTTCCAAAAATCAATATCGCTAAATATGCTTTGGATTTAAGATATCTATCGCATCTTAATTTAATAATTTCTTCCTCGACCGTGACTGATGGGATATCTATTAAACGTCCTATTTTTTCAGATGCTCTATCAATGTTGCCATTTTCATTAAATGGAAATATAAAAAAATTGAGTATTTCTTTCAACCTAATTAAATCGTCGAATCTTCTTTCAAATTCTTCAAACAAAACAAGTAAGTATTAAGCGAAATCTTCAAAGTCTCGGTTTGGATTATGGATGCACTCTTCCTCCATGTTTTTGAAGTTTCTCAATTCATGTTTTCTTAATTGAGATGCATACCTTTCTATAGTTTCTTTGAATGTTTTAATCGTGCTCATCATGTCCGTTTTAGGTTTTAAATCGTAAACATTTAAGCATAAATCTTTAAATCGTAAATCTTTGCACAGTTTGTTTTGGGTTTTAAAGCGTAGAAAGAAGTAAATTTTTATTTTAAGTAATTCATTGATTCTATGTCATAAATTAAATTCTTAATATCCGAGGTCATTATCGGGATGGTCGCGTGGACTACCTAAAATGTCTTCGTGGTCTACCTGTCGACCGCGGTCGACGTCTTGGCCACCCCTGATCTAATGTAAAAGCTTTTAATGCTGGTTGGTGTACTTTAGTTAAATTCCTTAGCTGAGGTGACTTGCAGCCTTTATACGTTGAACTGAATCAGCTGTTGTGGCAATTGTCAAACAATGTATGGTGCAGTGAGTATTTCTGTAGCATCTGAGGGAAAGCAGAACAACTCAAACATGTCTCATCATTAATTAATTGCGTGAGATGAGATTATCGATATATTAGAAGATATATTAAAGATATATTAAAAAGATTGCGGGAATCACACGTGTTTAGTACAATCACCGGTGAAAATGCGCTTCCGGTCCCTTACTCTGCCAACTTGGCAAAAATGTGCTGTGGGTCCCGTACTTGGCGGGTTTTCAAAAACGCTGTTGCCATGGTGATAATGGAATACGATTTTTAACGGTTTTAAACAAATTAGTAACCAATGAAAATGACCGATTTTTCAAACTGAAACTAATTAACGACCAATGAAAATGATAAAAGAAAAGACCAATTAATGAGCATGCGCAAAAAAGCGCAAATTATTAACTCCGGAGGTTGCCATAAAGAGCTCATTAGGTATAAAAACGTCCGGTTTACCATGATTGGTGCATTTATCGCCAAGCTGGCAGAGTAGGGGACCTAAAGCGCCGATTAACGCAATCATCCTCAAAAACTGGTTTTTCCACGTAGATGTAAACAAGAATAGTCGAAAATACACTTCATTTGTATCTTATGAAGCCCAGTACCAATTTCTTAGGTTTCCTTTGGACTATGTAATTCTCTAGCGTTGTTCCAAATATTTATTAACACTATTTTCCGACCACTGATTAATGATGGTATTTTTTATTTCATACGGAAAATATAATCAATTTGTCTTGCTAGAAAGAGTCAAACGGCTTGTCAAACTGTTTATGAAAATTTATTTCAATTTTTGATTAGAAATATTTTCTCAGACACCTTATATCTAAATTTTTTTCTACATTTCGACTAACTGCATTAAGAAATTGCAAACTTTTTGGCAAAAAACAGATATTGCGCAAATGGATATTAGCTAAAAATAGAAATCATACATTTGATTTTGTAGTGTTTAAAATTCCCACATATATTTATAATGCTAGCAAATATTTTTAGAAATTATAATTTAATCACAAATAAACATATTATTGAATACCTACTATAAAAAAATAAACGTTTTTGATATCTGTTATTTTAATTATCTGTTATTATTAATTATTATTATCTGTTATTGAATACTTACTATAAAAAAATAGACGTTTTTGATCGTAAGTATTCAATAACAAATAATTTACAACACACTATTCGTATTGGAGAATTTTAGTGAAATATTTAGTAAATATTGTAAGACAAATGAAGTGGAAAAATATTTAGTTCATTTTTTTCATTTTTTCATGTTAAGTGTAGAAGAGTTAAATAATCTTGATATTAAAAAGTTCTCCGTGGTAAAACATAATACAAACGATTTTTAGAAAAAGTGTCTTAAAGTGCTTAGAGCAGTTTTATTTCAATTTATATCCAATGTTATTTCATAAAATTTTAATGCAATTATTTAAATAAGATATACGTTTTAAGCAACAATTAATCTGCAATTTTATAACTCACAAAATTGACTTTCAAACTTTTATCTTAGAATTTCTTCTCTTTCCATATCATGGCGCAGATATTTCTCGGAAATAAATAAATGATGCCAATTTATTCGATGAGACAGAAATTGACTCTCAAAATAAAATTTTTCTTTCAAAAAATTTTAATTAATAATGACATTTGTTTATAAAAACCATCAGAAAAATCCCTATGGCGCGCTAGATAGGAAAGTATTTATGAATTGAAATAAAAATGAGTGAAATGCTAAATACAATTGCATAATCGATATAAGAAATGTAGACAGAATTTAATGATCCATAAATTTAAATCAGCTAATGGTTTGAATCATTAGGCAGTAATTAATAAGATTTTTCTTTCAGTTGAATCACTTCAAGAACAGGCTGCTGAGTTTCATTAACTAAAATATTAAATCAGGATTTTGTTTAATAAGACTACTTTTTTCTCATGAAAACTTCCATCTAAGTTTTCCTGTGCTTACATTATACAAAATATTCTTTTAATATTTATCATTAACTTCGAATAAAAATACAAAACCTAATATTTTGAAAAAAAAAAAATTCTCAGCTTATGAAAAGAAACTAATTAAATGATTTTATGTGAACAAATAATTTATGCTTTAAAATCTTGATTCATTATTTCAGAAGAATTCTAATTTTCATGAATTTTTCTGCACGTAAATATATTCAATAGTTTGACATTTCTGGCGTTCAAAGCAATATACATATGTTTATTTTAATTTATCTAATTACGTAAAACATATTCTGTACAAAAAATACAATAGTGTAATTTAAACCCTTGTTCAATTCTTTATTGAGCTTTGGGGTCTGATGAAGTTCTCTATGACTTCATTGAGAGTCTACAGTGGCCTTTTAAGTAAGGAGTTCCTAATTTGAAGCTAATGAGTTCGAATCCCAACACAATCGAAGGTCCATCGTATTTCTGATTGAGCTTAGAACACGCTAAATATGTCATAGTCACAATGTACTTCATGTGAATTGTTATCTTTGAGGGCAAATTATGTCCCATACCCTGAATACTTTCTGAGATATGGTAAAACCCGCAGTAGTTGTAGTACGCACTGTACTCTAACAGCTAAGTTTCTTATAAAAAGGCGTGACACTCCAACTTATTCGTCCCATTTCTGCTGAATAGAAACTAAATTTGTTTTCCATTCTCTCATATTAAAAGTTGCCTTTTGCAAAACCTTTTTCAATTTAAACACTAATGATTGGATAATCATATCTGAAACTTTCAGCGTAATGCTTAAATGTAGCTGTTAACAAAAATGGGCTACAAGTTGCTCCAAAAATAAATCGAGTCATTCAAAGAACTTTATGTTCTTTTCTATTTCCCCTTTCAACCAAAGAAATCGAACTGCATCTCGATCCTCAGGTGAAATCAATATCTGCAGAAACGCTTCTTCGATGTCCACTATAAATGCACAATTCTATGTTGCCTGAAATTAATTAATATTATTAATAAGTCTAGGTTAAGATTGGGTCCATCAGCAAAGCATTCATTTAATTGAAATGGAATTTGTGGCATGAGCGGAGGCTTCAAATACCACATGTAGTTTTATTGTAATCTTCTTTAAGTACTCCTTGATGTGGAAGGTTTTCCAAGGATTATCAGAAACATCTTCTGTTATTTCTCTTTTAAGATAGTCATCGATAATTCTTTGATATCTTTCAAAGAAGTCTGGCATTTTCTTAAATTTCTTAGCTAAACTACACTACTGGCCATTAAAATTGCTACACCAGGAAGAAATGCAGATAACAAAATGATATTTATTGGACAAATATATTATACTAGAAATAACAAGTGAATAAAATTTCAAAAAAATTTGACTGGATAGATTCTGAGAAATCAGTACCCAGAACAACCACCTCTGGCAGTAGTAACAGTAGCTATACGCCTGGGCATTGAGTCAAGCAGAGATTGGATTGCATGTACAGGTACAGATGCCCATGCAGCTTCAACACGGTGCCACAGTTCATCAAACGTAGTGACTGGCATTTGGTGACGAGGCAGTCGCTCGGCAACCATTGACGAGACATTTTCTATTGGTGAAAGATCTGGAGAACGTGCTGGCCAGGGCAACAGCCGAACATGTTCCGTATCAAGGAAGGTCCGTACAATACCGGCAACATGCGGTCGGGCATTATCCCGCTGAAACGTAGGGTTTCGCAGGGCTCGAATAAAGGGTAGAGCCACGGGTCGTAACACACCAGAAATGTAACGTGCACTGTTCAAACCACCGTCAATGCGAACAAGAGGTGACCGAGACGTGTATCCAATGGCACCCCATACCATCAAGCCGCAGGTAAGCCGCAGCCATGGTTCCCGAGCTTAGAGTCCATGCTGCTGCAAACGTCATCGAACTGTTCGTGCAGACACTTGTTGCCTTCCAAATGACCCCGTTTCTTGACTCACGGCTCGTGACGTGGTTGCACGATCCATTACGGCCATGCGGATAATATGCCTGTCTTCTCGGCTGCTAGTGAGTGATAGGTGGCTGTTGAGATCCCGCATGGCATTCCGTATTACCGTCCTGAACCCATCGATTCCATATTCTGCTAACAGTCATTGATCTCGACCGACGCGAGCGGCAATACAGCGATAAGATAAACCGCAATCCCGGTACGCTACAATTAGACCTTTATCAAAGTCAGAAACGTGCTGGTACGCATTTCTCCTTCTCACACGAGGCATCACAACAACTTTTCATCAGGCAACAACGTTTAATTGCAATTTGTATATGAGGAACCGGCTGAACAATTTCCTCATTTAAACACCATGTAGGTGTCGCTACTGACGCCTGCTTTGTCTGAATGCGCTGAAAAGCTAATCATTTGCATATTCCAGCACCTTCTCCCTTTCGTATAAATTTTACGTCTGTAGCATGTCGCCTTCTTGGTGTACCAATTTTAATGGCCAGTAGTGTATTTAATTTGTTAAAAGCTATTTTATAGTTATCTTTTAACTGTTCCACATTTCCGTTAAAGGAAAGTTTAACTTGGTAACAGTTACTTTAAAAATAATAGATTTTTTGATGCTGCTCTAAAAAAATTCGTTTTCCTTATTATTATAGTTTCATTTTTAATTCCGATTGATTCATTCTCTAAAAATTTACGCAATATCATATTAGATTCGACATATGAATTGCCACTTATCGTATCAACAGTGACTTTGCATAACCTTCACCGACTGCTGTGTGATCACCCGATTTCATGTAGCGATTGAACCCTTAATCGTCCAACCAGGGCCGGCGCTAGGGGTGGGCAAGCCGGGCACTTGCCCGGGCGGCAATCTTAGGGGGCGGCAATTGGCCCTAAAATTAAATTTCTCAAACTTTTAAGCATTTTCTCTTTCTAAAATAATTGAGTTTTGACCCATGATATACTAAACTTTTTTGTTTAAAATGAATCATATTTTTATGCATTAAGATATTTGGAATCAAACCCCTAATGACCTTTATATATACAGGGTGTTTTTTAATAATACAGCAAAAATTTGTTTCGAAGATACAGGGCGAACGAAATGTTTGACATTATAACAATATTTTATTACCAAAAATTACAAGTAAAGTTTTTTAATATACAAGAACTGTTGAAAATAATGACCTCCAGCTAGAATAAGAATGCAAGAAATTTAATGATTTTAAAAATTGTAAAAATGGATTTGACGAAAACTATGTTCGCCCTGTATCTTCGAAACAAAGCGAGTTCACAAAAATTATCAAGGGACAAAATATTCTTAGAATAGTCGAGGGAACAAACCCTTTAATTTTTGGCGTATGTTTAATAAACACCCTATATATATTAATAATGTATGAACTTTTAACTATTTGAAATGTCAAAATATTTGAAATGCAAGAAAACTCACAAGCATAAGAAATTCCCACTTAAAAATAGCTTAAAACTTAAAGAAATAATTTTTTTATAATTTAATCAAAGGGACACAATAATAGAATTTTTAACCATGTGTCTTAATTTGTCCAAACATGTATCAAAACTTCAACATTGCTGATGATTGCAATTTTTTTACTCGTTTTATTTTACCATTACTCGTGGAAAGGGTTTAGGTTATCTCTTTTAATTTTTGTTATAAAGGGGCGGCATTTTACCTCTTTGCCCGGGGCGGCGAAACTGCTAGCGCCGGCTCTGGTCCAACCGAATATTGTTTCACACGCAACCAAAGTTCCAGATGATCTACAAACTTTACCAGTCATTATATCCAGTAATAATCACTACCTATTAACAGTGAAAGCTGTAAATGCCGTTCATTGAAGCTTTGATCCGCTATTTGGTTTTCCTTACACTGTACAGTTATATCTTTAGCCACTTATATGAGTATTACTTATGTGAAAATTGTGAAATCACCGCTAGAGGGCGAATACAAAAAAAAAAGAGAGTTGATGTACGTCGACCGAGAGAGTCGGTCATAGAACGGATAAGCGCGATATTCAATAAATTTGTTATTTGTTACTGAGTTGCAAGTCTTTTGTTAAAACGTCCTGACATGGTTACGCGTGTAGAAGAAATTCTAATAAGAAATCAGTCAAGTTAATACACGTAGCTTACACTAATATCCAATGTTTCTAATGGCTTTGCATAAAGGGAAAATTTATTTCAATTCTCTCTCACTTTATTTTCTTTTTCAATAATTAGTTCAGTAAAAATACATTTTCAAAATTCTTCTTGTCCTATTATAATTTTATAGAAACCCGCTCAAGGATAAAAGATCGGCATCTACCAAAATCTAAACGGTATCGAAATTTCTTATTCCTATTATTTCCTACAAAATTTACAATTGCTATTTGCAGATAAATATCATTGATTTGGTTTTTTTCTGAAACAAAATCCAATTTCACTTCAATTTTATTAATTTTTCATAATAAACTATTGTGTTTACATTTACAGCCATCACATTGATTTTCGAAAAACAGAGTTATACGCAGAATAGCTTCTTTTAAAATGTGAAAAAAAAAAAAAAAAAAAAAAAAAGAACTTGTGTTATAATGGGTTTTTTTTCTCTTGTGAATAGACTTAACGCTGTCCTTAACTAATTCCTATGTTTATTCGGGTAGCCACATGAATTCTCATACACTCCCCATCCAGCAGCATTCCCATTTCAACAGCACTGACAGTGTAGTTTGTTTCTGCTTTTGGTTTGGGTGAAAGAAATTAAGATCTTTCGCTATGAAATATTTCGAATATCCTGTTGAGTACGACTCACCTTTCAATTCATTTGTATCTGAAATAAAAGTTTTTTCTCAATTTTCTATTTCATTTCTTAAAAATTGTAAAATTTTATATAAAGCAATCCTCCAACCATCAATTTTATTATATGTATTGTATTCTGAAAATATTTTTCTTTATTTCTAATGGCTAGGACCCTTGAGGAAGTAAGTACATTAGCCCATTTGCCACAACAAGGCCGGAAACTGCTACTCATTTTATCGTTACCCGGTGGGCACCTGTGAACCAAGTCACGGAGGTATGAGTAGCATCGCCCACGCCACACCACAACAAACCCGTTTATAGCACGGGCCACATTTATCCATCATCTGAGGAAAGGATAAGAAACAGAGAGAGAGAGAGAGAGAGAAAGTACATCCATGCCGGAGCCGGGATACGAACCTATGTCCTCCCCATCCGTAGTCAGTTACGCTAACCACTAGCTTGGGCGGCTTTATCAAAAATATAAACTCATAAATAAGCCACTGAAAATATATTTTCTGACACTAGCTTTAATAAGATATGAAATAGTAAGCTACCGTAATTATTGAATTGTATTCCATCGGCTTCAAGTGAGCGAACGTAATACGTGTCGGATAACTGGTGCAATTTTTTTTAACTGGCTGCATGATTTTATGTTGTTGTTGTTGTCGTGTGCCAGCCAGGCCGACAATATGCGGTGCGCTGCTCCACTTTTCCAACTGAATCATTTTTGGTGTGGAGTCCGACTTCCTCAGTACACACATGCCATAGGTACCCGTTTATAGGGTAGACAACCATTCACACACAAAGAAAGGACAAAGACAAGAAAGAGAGAGAGAAAGTACATCCATGCCCGAGTCAGGATTCGAACTCAGGTCCCACCCATCTGTAGTCAGGTACGCTAACCACTAGACAGGTTGGGCGGCGCCTGATTTTACAAGGTCCATATTTAATGTTACATTTACATGAGCTCTAACAATAATATCTTTTTGACCATATATTTTCTTAACTAGTTTTAGTAAGTATACAGCAGTATAGTAATTATTTTATTTTAATGTTAAACCCTGAATTGAAATAAAAGCTTCGAATTATAAAAATGGTATTAAATAATTAAATATATCGAAAAATTCTTATTTTCGTGTATTGATATTTTAAATTGATTCCAGAATTCATGCTAATTTTCACATTTACCATAAAATGATTCTATAGTTAATTTGGGTAGTCTTACATTAGTTTCGTTTTCTGTTATTAATTTTGCTATGGGTTCATTAGCTACTCCTAATAATTTTGGTTTGAATTTCAAATAATTTAAATTTTTGATCTAGCAGCAATTATTTTTTTCTCTAATTTCCTGACTTGAAATTGTTTCTGCTTCTAGCTGATCTTAATCATTGATATAATTTTCAATTTGCATTTGTAGTTCATAAATTAGCTCTGACGTTTCGCATAACTGTTGTAATAGTTCGTTCAGAGTCGCTTTATCAAAAATTTATAATTCCAGTTGCTCGGTAAACTTATTTAATATTCTTGTCAATAAAGCTCTAATTGTTGAGCGCTTTCTTTTCAATTTATCAAAGCTTAAAGCAATTCGCTTGGTTCTACCTACATCTTTGATTTTAAATATATTGTGCAAAAAATAAAACAAATAAATATATTTTCATGCAAGTCAAAAACAAATATTCCTGTATTCTGCTACTTATTTACATTAAATACAAATTAAAATTCATAATCTAAATACTAATAACTAGTTTTCCGTGTTTTCGGTTTCATAAAACAAATTCCTAATAAATCTATTACTGCTAATCATGTTTATCGAATCATCTTAAAAAATAAAGGAAAAATTCAAATTCTAAATAAGCTTACCATGAGCAGGTATTTAATTTTTTATTAAACACAGGACAAGATAAAAGATAAGAAAAGACATTAAAAAAAAGAAAGAAAGAAAGAAAAAAAAGAAAAGAAGGAATCTACATCGCAGAACTTTATTCTGATGAAAACTCATACTGGCGTCTTTTATCGATTTATAATGGCAACAGGGTTTATAGTTTATCACATAAACTAAACACTGTAAAAAATATTTCATATATTTTCTTTGTACCAAATTATCTAATTGTTTATATATGCCTTTGTATTTACTTTCAGTAAAATAATATAAAAAATAATATATTAGTCATTATAAAGAAAAACTACAATTTAAATATAAGAAAACAAAAGGCATGTTCAAACGGAATTAAGCACCAACATTGCCAGCTATATGAGTAGCCTCGTTGGCATAAAATGTGGTTTTTTTAACAATAAAAGAAGACAAAAAAAAAAAAATAGGCCGGAAAACTAGCCTATGAAGACAAGTTATTATAAATGCAACTGTCAAAAAATTAGTTAGATGTGTATTGCTATAGAAATAAAATAACTGCATACCAAGTTATGTTTATTATTACACATCTAATGTATTATAAGGTAAGCAATCCATTAAATAAAAGTAAACAAACTTTTCTTCTTTATATATACTAAGATAAAAGAGGTTTTCAAATACTAATCTAAATTTAAATTTAATTTATCTATGTAAATAATTTAAAACATATACATTAATTAATACATTAATATTAAATTTTAATGACACACACACACACTATATATATATATATATATATATATATATATATATATATATATATATATATATACTGCTGCTATATATATTTAAACTATTTCATATAAGAGGCTTCAGAAAAAATATGCTATTACAAATTTTTGTGGAGCATTTAATATTATCGATTTATTTTTATTTAAAAGACCGAATGTCATAAAAAAATGCATATAACGGAAATTTATGAATGGGAAATTAGTTTAAAATGTAATGAAATAATATTAATATTAAATTACCAAAAAAATGAGTTTTTTTAAAAAAAAGGACTACTTCTGATAACAATTATTAATATAATCTCGTATATATAAAAGTATGGAAGTTAAATATAAGTAAATTTTTCAGATTATTTTAAAATAATTTGTTGATTTTCCAAAGTTCAAAAACATGTTTTTTATCTCTTCTAGAACTCAAACTTTCTATTAAAATTACGTGCTTATGTAAGTAATAAATTCTTATCTATATATTTATCTGTAACGTGGGCAAAGCATTGAAAGAAAGGCAAGAATATTTTTTTAAAGTTCTTTTTGAAAGGAAACAAATAGCTGAGTTGCAATAAAGCTCGAAAGTTTGGGGACAGTGTTTTAATACTAAAATAAATTAATCTAAGACGAGATGCCGAGAAACAAGGGACATCATAAAAAATAAAGAGCAACTAAAAATTATAGTTATTAGAGTAAAAGATTCTTACCATTTCTGCAGAGCTGGAATGAAAAGAAAATATACGACCTCTTGGCAACTCTTTTAGTCTCTCAATCTTTGTTAAACAAGACAAAAAAGTCATTTATTTACTACTTAAGGGATATGTAGAGTTACTTAGTAGGCGAGGCTGACTCAACTTGAAGCGATTTGTCTTTTACCGGAGCAATTTCAGTTTAACACTATTTTAAGAACACCATTAGAGTCAAATTTCCTTCTTAGACATTCAGAGAACAATAAAGAAGATGAAATTATTTAAAAAGAGTTTATCCGCTAGTCTGGGACAACACTAAGGAAACAATTAATAATCATATTCCTTTTGTTTTCCGATGAAATAAAATGTTTGGATTATTTTAAGAAAATATCATTCCTAAATTACTTCTTTTTAACGATCAT
>JAPDSC010098354.1:0-33665 GCA_026290005.1 Latrodectus geometricus | reverse complement strand
ATGGAATTACAAATATTGAATAAAAAACTCAGATCAAATAAAATTTTGTAACTAATTACATACTATAGGAATCTTTTTAATTACAGTAAGCAATTAATAACAACAGTAAAAATTTTCATTCATTTTTGATTAACTAATTAATTAAAATTTCTTCGTATACGCTTTTATTTTTAAATGTTGATATGGGTGTTGCATTTTTATTTTATTCAGAAATGTTTCGTACACTTTATAAGCTACACTGTTTCTTTCACATAATTACTTTCAAGCTGGAGCAAAAAATTGATGAATATTTCCAAAAAAAAGTGTAATTTTAAACGTTTGAAACATTTGATATTTTATTGAATATTCAAATTATGTTCCTTTATTCTGTGGATTTGATAAAATAATCATCGCCATTGAAAAAATATTTAAATATTCTCTTTCATAATCAGTGGTGTTGTGCTAATTTTTTTTTTTTACCGGAACGCGTATATATAATTATGTAGACAGGGCCGATCCTGGGTAGGCGGCCGCTCTGTGCGGTCTCATGTCCCAAATTTAACGACGGGGGGGGGGGGTGATTTTCCATGATAATCCTGGCGGCGACGGTTTTTTTTTTTTAGGTCTCATGTCCCAAATTTGACGATGGGGGGAGATTTCCCCTACTTTTCGCTTGTCGCCAGGATTGACCCTGTAATAGCATAAAAAGAAAAGGAAACGAAAATCATTACGAAACACATTTTGTATATATGTATATATATAGTTTTAATTCTTAAGTTTTATATCGTGCCTATTGAGATAATTTTATATTTCAAATGCGAGACAACAAACTTTAAATATTTAATAAAAACGTCAACGCTTTAGCCACATAGTTCTCAAGCAATCACAGAAACGGAAGATAACCACTCAGATGTATTGCGCATGCGTGAGATCTTCCTGCTGTCGCTAAAGTATGTGGTACCTTTCAACATGTCTCTCGCGGGCAGCAACGTGGCTGGGCAGTACCTTCTAATAGATAAAAATAAAATATAAATTCTATAGAGGGTGATGGGCTGGGAAGCGATAGGTGCGCGTTGGAGGCATGCTGCCTCAATGTGCGGCCTACCTAACACTTTTTAATCGACACTGACTTAGGTCGCGTGCATAGAATATTTTGCTAACAGTAGTACTTATTAATCTTACATTGTAGAGTTCGGGTTCGGTTCAAACCCTTGTTTATAATAATACATATAAAAATTCGTAAAAAATTAGAAAAAAAAAAAAAAAAATCAGCAATTCTTTTGAATTTTTTTTCAATACGTCAGCCAATTCTCGTAATCAGAAATCATCTTTAGTTCCGGAACGCGTTCCTGTCCAAAAAAGAAGTACCGGAACGACGTTCCGGAGCGTTCCGGCTCAACAACACCACTGTTCATAATTTTTGTTGAAGAGGACATCTTTGAACATTCTCTACTCAGCAAACACAAGCCTATCCACATCCCTATGGGTCTACATCGGTAATGGCACGATGACATTTTAATAGCATCGGTTTTTTATCGGCAAGCGATTTTTAATAGTGTCAGAAAGTTGTTTCTGACTTATAAGCCGACAAGTGGGGCAAAACTCTGAAGCATTTCATTTGTTGAGAAACCATGCGAAAGTGTTATCCACCGTCGGCCATTAAAGTGAGAAAGTGGTAAAACTGCTGATATTCACCGAACCTCAATAAGTGCATATTTATTAATACAAAATTCATCTGAATAGACATATTATTTAATCCTTATGAATTGATTTGTATGTTGAATTGCTTTCAAAGAAAACTGTCTAAACTACGGATCATTTGTCATGCAGATGATACGGACCAAATATTTTGTTACTTTTTGTAATCTTTATTCGAATTTTGCATTACTGTTTATTATGTTCTCGTTTTGTAGAATCGAACGTAGTAAAACAATATACAAGATTCATTTCCACAATATTTTGTTTTTCTTAAATGCTTCATTCGTTTTATTAAGTTTAAAACAAGAAGTTTGTTACTTTAGAAATTTTACTCATAATTACAGGTAATTTTTTCATTTCTTTTTTAATGTAATATTGCTTATATAAAATTAGTTAATATAATTAGAACATTTAAAATATTCTAACCCTGAATTTATTGACTACTATTATGATATGACTATAAATGTTTAATTGTAAGTTTGTTCAAATTTTTACTACATATGGCAGTTTATAAATAAAACGTTATGTATAAACAACTTAAGTGATAATTTGAAATTATGTGAATAATTTCAAACTTCTTTTAAAAAAGTATTTTATTTTATAAATATAAAAACATCTTATCACATGAACTTTACTGATTAGTTTTGATTTCAGAACATGCAAGATACGAAAGCATTTTGAAAGTTCATTTTTAATTACAGTTTTATACTAAGATTTATATGTCACAGTTTTTTTATTTTTGAAAGGACTATGTCTTCAGAAATTTCGCTAGCGGGCCAATCTTTTAATGGTAGCTTCCGCCAATACGGCCATTCCCACCAACGGGATTTCAATAAATCTTTCGGATAGCAACCTCTTGAGGGTAAATCGGGGGGATTATATTTTCCTTGAATATATCGCCAATCCTCTGGATCTGTTAGCTTCCGAATTTCATTCACTTGGTTTGCTACAAATGTGGCCCAATTATATGGCTTTTTTTTTTATCCAGTACAAGGCTTTCATTGAATCACTGTAGAAAAAAGTTCTCACATTGTTCATATTTAACTCTTCTTTAACAATGTGAGCGAGTCTGGCTCCAATGGCACACGCAACAATTTCTAATCTTGGAATAGTTACTGATTTTAGGGGCGCTACCCTTGATGTAGCCTGTAATAATTGGCAATTAACTATTCCCTCACTATTCTAACAAATATTGATGCTGCATAAGCAAATTTGCAAGCATCTACAAAGACATGGAGAATAGTATTTTCATTTAGCATGGGTAATCTTCGAGGGATTTCCACATCTTTAAGATATTTAAGTTCATTGGCCCATTTTAGAAAAATTTTCCTCAAGTTATCCTGAAGTACTGTATCCCAATTAATTTTTTTCTTCCAACAGTCCTTTAAGATTAATTTTGGAATAAGAGTAACAGGGACTGTGAACCCTATAGGATCCAAAATTCTACTCAATATTGATAGAACATTTCGTTTACTTGACACCAATGAATTTCCTTCATTTACCTCACAAGATAAAGTATCATTGTACAAATCCCATCTAAATCATAAAACTGAAACGATTTCTTTATAATCATCCCCATGCATATTCAAAATTAAAATTTCATCACTTCCTGGCCGGTTATGTATCCAACCCTTCAAGTCAAATTGCGCAGAAGCCATTAATCTGAGATGAAAGAGTTTGATTCTTCTACGGTGTTCACGCTGGCAACATAGTTAGTTGTCTACAAACATGGTGTCTCTAAGTTTTAAAGCTGTTTCCTTCTTCGAGGGATCCACATTTTTTAAATGATAGTTGATAGTCGCGGCGAGTAAAATTTAGCTGGCTTTCACGCCAAAAACTACACGGAAATGGGAATAAACAATCAATTTTTCCGGATCACCTCCCTCCCACGTAGGAATTTCCTGTCGTAGGGAGCTATATTTATTTGCTGAAAGGCTCTGCGAATGTCCGAAATTACTCCAAATTTTCCTTCTATCAATGGAATCAATTCTAAATTATTTGGCCCCTTTTCAATACAATCATTCAGAGATACTGAATTTCTCTCTCGTGCAGACGCATCGAAAACAGGCCTTATTAAAGTGGTAGAGCTCAATATAAAGACTCGTCTATGCGGTAAATAATGACCCGTATGCTTTGTCAATTCATCCGAATCAACAGGCTCAATAATTTTTTCTACTATCCATTCCCTGAACATATTTTCATTATCCTGAAGACAGTTTCTTTTTTTGTCGCGCCTTTACACGACTTCAAACGCCGTTCGGCGAAGTTCCGATCATCCGATATAAATATCTGGGAGAACCTACAATCAGGGAAGTGACACTTAATACCTACCTTTTTCATCCCTTCTTAACGAACGAACAAAATGAACTTTTGTTGCTTCCTCAATTTTCAATCTCGTTTGACAAATAATTGGTTCCGTTATTCTTAGAGCTTCTAGTGACCATAAGTCAGAAATTTTTAAATCACTAATATGAAGGGTCAAAAGCACTTCATTTACATTATTAATTTCCCCAGTTCTTTCCATTACAGTCCACCCGAAATGTGTATTCATCGCAACAAGCCCCTAAGATAGATTTGTAATTTACCCAGTAAACAAACTTCCTACATAATCCACGCCTACGATTCTGTGAATTTCATTAGCATTCCTATCAAACAAATAACATCCGTATTCACCAAACATGGGATAACTCGAGAGTTGCGCAACTCGGAGTTAACTAAACTCTCGCTTGACTCGCGTATTTTTATTCACAAACAAAGGTAAAGAGCCAGTTAAGCTACTCTAGTGTTACCCAGGCAGTATATGTAAGAAAGATTCTGATTGGCTGCTAGTTTGATAGGCATCTTGGGTAATACTTGCGACGATTTGTTTGTTTACATTTTTGCATTCCATCCAATCCAATGTTTATTATTCAAAAGAGTTTCGATAAGAATGGTTATTATCTGTAATTGCAATATAAAATCATGAGAGTTTTAAATATATGACCATCTTTAACGACCGTATTCACCAAACACGGGTTACTTGAGTGTAGCCTATCTCAGATATAACTCAACTCTGGCTGGACTGGCCAATTCTTATTCACGAAGCGGGGAAATTCCGTGTAAAACAATTTTGGAGTTAACCGAACACGACATGTTAAACGGCTTCTGATTGACTAGCAATCTTGCACATCAATGTCAACAAACATATCGCTTAAGTCCGCCATTGTTTGTTGACTCGGCGTTAACACTCCGAAACCGTAGGGTTATTCGAGGGATCCATATAGGCGAGTTAATCGCTGTTTTTTTCGTGGTGAATAACGTTTCATGACTTAACTCGCCCTTTACCCTGAAACCTCGTTTAACTGTGGTTGGTGAATACGGCCGTAAGAGATTTTCATTTACAGTTACATCACCAGGATAAATGCTCTGTCCATTTAATTCTTTTATATGTTTTCTAATATCTAATTTCGGAATCGGAGCACAAATTGTTTTCTGTTCCATTACATTTAATGTACATGTAACACTATTATCTATATTACTTAACTTAATCACATATTTGAATTTCTTTTTTCTGCGATCTCCCAAATAGTCCATGTACAACTGTTTCCCGCCCAACACTTTTTTATTTTAACTTACGCACAGCAAATTCCGATAAATATCTACAAGTATCAATTATCATTCGCAATAAATACTTTTGTTTACCCCCCGAAACATTCACAATAAGAGTTTGTAACATTAATTTCTCTTTACCAGCCGAGTTACTTAAAACGCAGTCTGGGTGAGGTTTCGTTTTCGAAAGAGAGGAATTGTTTTCTTTCCCACCACCGCGTCCTTCACCTTTATTTTTCTCCCCATGCGCATTACAGTAACGTGCCACTTCTCCCATTCAACCTTAGAAGAAAGATGCTTATTTTAATTTTATCACTTAAACAACGAAAACAGGAGCCAAAGCGCTTACAAATGATTATTTTATTTTTTTTTTATTCAAACTCAAATTATTCCTGCAGGAAGCAGAAGAATGTTTTGGACGCCGCAGGCGAACGGCCTACTCGCGTAGCGAGTGTAAGGCCTTTAGTGTTCGCTGCGTGAAAACCCAACACGGGGAGGCACCGAATCTTCCGTCGGGCAAGGAATACACACAACCGTTCCAGCAGCCGAGTGCCTTACCTGACGTAGAAGAATGTTTTGGCGATCTACAAAATATACAAAAGCCTTTTTGACATCTCTTTTCGTCAACACATTCATTCACTAATGCAGCCGCGGATGGCTGTCGCCTAGAATATTTCTCCATATGATTCATCATTCTAGCAGGTGTTATTTTGATTTCCGAAACGGAAGAGTTCAAACTTATGAAAGTTTTTTTTTTTTTTTTTTTTCTCTTGCTGAGAGCTGCGCCGATAAGAACTCGATTAGCTCATCAATTTCATTAGCAAGGTGATTTTTTTGTTTTTTTATTAAATTCCAATAATAGATCTCGGGGTTACAATTTAGTTAATATGGGAACTAAAATGTTCGAATAGCTTCCTTTTTTTAACTGATAAACTTTATAATCTTTTGATATTCTTTTGTATGTGATTAAAAATGTTTCTAAAACTTTTTATGTAATGAAAAAAAATTTTTTTTTTTTTTTTTTTTTTTTTTTGACTTGTTTGGAGAAGCTTTTCAATATGTACATTTATCAAAACATTTTTATCACCAAATCGTTCTTCAATAAATTAATTGCGCAATCATAATGCTCTGTTGTTTATTCTAAACCATCAACCACATTAAATGCAGAGTCTCTATAAAATGATCTTAGGTAAATGAATTTATCAGTTTTACATTCTCATGAATCGAAGAATTGAAAAAGTTCCAAAAATTCAACCATTCAGAAATCTCCAAAATATTTTAGAATAGTTAATTTTGGTAATTTTAATCGGTTTCTTTCAAGTGCTTGAATGGGATTCTGAGTGAAACTCTTGTGAGAGATATTAGTTTCCTGGATAGAATTGGACAGATTTAGTTTCGGTACTTAATTATTTTTAAAGTTCGAAATCTCGTTCTAGTTATTTTCTTGGTATTCTTTCACAGCTACAAGTTAAAATGAAGTTTTTATGAATCAATTTTACTGAAATTTTCAATTTGTGAAACAATTAATTTTAACTCATCACATTTCTTATAAGAAAAAAAAAAAAAAAAAAAAAAAAAAAAAAAAAAAAAAAAAACCTCAACAGATTCTTCTAATTTCTCAGCACTAACATCCGATTTCTGACTGTCAGTTTCGATTTATCAATTTGTTTCGTAATCGAAAATCTTAGAAAACCTCGCGCGCTTTATCTTTCATTTGTTCAAATCTTCCTCAGCCATTATGTTAGCAAGAGAGTCTATATATATATAATCAATCTTAATAATCAATGACCATTTTATTAAATGATGTTTTTTTAACATGCAAGACTTATGTTTTTTTTTTTTTCGAAATGTAAATAATAACAATCTATGTTTAAGTTTCATTTACGTGGCAGTCCCTATTCGGGCGCCAAATGTAAATTTTTACGATTAAAATTGAGAGAAACTATCGATATTAAACGAAAGTACTATTTCCAAGGAACTCCACGATTTTTTTCGAGGAATATCTTAATCGATAAATCATTTCAGTTGTCAAACAGCCTAGGAGTCATGCAGTTATATTTAACGCTTTTAATTATCTTAACTAAATTTACAATAAACATGCATTTAGTAATTTAAAATAAACATCACACAACATGAAAATACAAAACAAAAACACATCTATTGTTTACAAAGCTTCTTGTCCCGAGCTTTGTAAACATTAGATGTGTTTTTGTTTCGTGTATCAAATGAATCTCATTGTTAACTGAGATTCATTTTGTTGTGGCACCACCGTCGCACAACTCACGGTAGTTCGTGTCATATATATATATATATATATATATATTTTAAGAATTGGGAATTTTAACTATCAAAACCGAAAAATAAAGAAGTAGATATAAATTATAACTTATATTATTAGGAAGTATAATTTCAATAAATATTCCTTTGTTAGGTAGTAAATATCAATGAATTAATAACTGTATTAAAATGCCTGACATTTGTGTTGATTGTCAGTCATCAATCCATGTCAATTTGTAAATAAGATTATCGTCAACAAAATTATCTGAGGTTTGATTTATATGTAAAATATATTTATCTTTATTTGAATTCAAAACAATTACATAAATTTGTTGCATTAAAATATGTTTCAGTCTGTCATTAGTAGTTCATTACTATTTCTTGATTATATAGTAACAGTGGTGTTGTCGAGCCGGAACGCTCCGGAACGTCGTTCCGGTACTTCCTTTTTGGACAGGAACGCGTTCTGGAACTAAAGATGATTTCTGATAAAGAAAATTGTCTGCCGTATTGAAAAAAAAATTAAAAAGTTTTTAATTTTTGACGAATTTTTATATGTATTATAAACAAGGGTTTGAACCGAACCCAAACCAATACAATGTAATGATAAGATTAATAAGTACTACTGTTAGCAAAATATTCTATGCACGTTACCTAAGTCAAAGTGTCGATTAAAAAGTGTTAGGCAGGCCGCACATTGAGGCAGCATGCCTCCAACACGCACCTATCACTTCCCGGCCAAGTTGCTGCCCGAGAGAGACACGTTGAAAAGTATCACATACTTAAGCGACGGCAGGAAGATCTCACGCATGCGCAATATATCGGAGCGGGTATTATTTCATTTCTGTGATTGCTTGAGAACTATGTGGCTAAAGCATTGACGTTTTTATGAAATATTTAAAGTTGGTGTCTCGCATTTGAAAGATATAATTATGTTAATAGGCGCGATATAAAACTTAAGAAATTTGGGATTATTATTTCAAAACTCAACCGATTTCTATTGAATGCTATTCACTGTGCTATAAAAACAAAGGCACATCTTTTTCAATCCAATTTATTAATATTGTAATATGATTAACACATCATTAAATTTATACTAATTTTTTCAAATTATATCCATGGCTAAAATGGAGTCAAATACACGCACAAACTGGAATTTTTTCTAAATAAAAAATAGCTAAATATGCTAAAGTGATGAATTTATAGTTTGGTATAAAATTATAACTGAAATTAAGTTTGATTTTTATGTAACAATTATTAAAAGGAAATTAGTTAATAAAATATTCTTACCAGTATTTATTCGGGAAAATCACCCTTCCCCCCTCGTCGTTAAATTTGGGACATGAGACCGCACAGAGCGGCCGCCTCACCCAGGATCGGCCCTGTCTATATAATTATATATACGCGTTCCGGTAAAAAATATTAGCACAACCCCACTGCTGATATCAAGTATGTTTAATAATTCTTTTGAATAAATGGAATCTTTTTTGTTTATAACAAAAAGTAAAATTATCATTGATTAAAGATAAACACATAACAACTTGCTTTTTAAGGCGGTTAGGTTAACCACATGATACTTATGACAAGGCTGTGAATTAGCCCCCCTTTACAGGCGCCTTGGTTATCAGCGATTTTTGCCGACGCACATGATTTCAGCTGTATCCGTAACGTGCTGTCAATGAAATATTGTATAATGCATGATATGCGTTCTAAAATGTTGTAGGTATTGAACAGTGATTGTTTCACAAAAGAAAGATATGAGGACTTGTTTGAATAATAGTAAAACGTAGCGAGAAGAAACCGGAAGATTAAAAAGATACCTACGTAATGATAGTGGACAAGAAATATTTTTGTTTCCCATAAGTAAAAATATAATGTAATATTTTATACATACTTTGAAGAACGTTTTACCATAATTCCTGCAGCAGCACATTTATCAAGAGGCCTTAGTGATAGAAACAAAATGCTTAAAAATCTTATAAAATGTACTCCCAAAGCAGTGATGACTTATTTAAACTCGTCTTGTTGAAAGAATTCATAGGTACCCATGAAAAAACTTGTTAAGTCAATGTTATTTAACCGTTTCCCTTACAAATTTTTTTGAAAAAAATTGCAAAAAATCATCACATTTTTTTATTTTAAGTACAAGAAAAATGAAACAAAACAAAATATGTAGGTTTAAAGTTGAATTTTTATTTTTTTTACAGGTGTAAAAGCATGTAGTTTTATTATTAGTTTACTATCCCGAGTTATCTCGGGCAAATGGGGAAAAAAGTTAAATATTATCTTTGTATGATAGTTTTTGAAACAAGGGACAACACAAAGTGATACTTGACATTCCATACTCTGGTATCTGGTCTCTTTTCTTACGGCATCGTCGCCATCAGTTTACTTTTTTTTCAACGCAATTGTCCTCCTTTGTACATTACTAATCCACAAGCCGTCGTATACTATACCTTAGGGAAACCCGTGACCAATCCCGCCAAAAAAAAAAAAAAAAAGACGCGAAATCAATGAAACGGCAAACTGCCAGTTAATGCTGAATATTTCCTTTCATTTCCTCCAGGCCGAGTAAAAACGTGATAAAACAAATCGTACTGACAAATTCTGCTTCTCCCGAGTTTTCTCGGGGTAATAATTAACTGCAATATATACGAACCTGAGATAAATCGGGATAATCAGGTAAGCGGTTAAAGAGATGAACTGTAGAAGTCAGATTTTTAAGAAGGAAATGCTTAACATTACTTGAAAATATTATTTGTTTCGAATTAAGATATTATTTTGCCTAAAATAATAGAAGGATATTACATTCCCCATTACAATTTGGCGATTTTATAAACTTACCAGTAAAACTGATAAACATTCAATAGTTTATCTCTCTCTCTCTCATACACACGAACACACAAACACATCCATTCATGGATGGAAAAAATAATTTTAACTTTTTTAAAAATAATTTCTAATCTTATATATTTAGAACATTTATTTTTATATTACTAGTTTCTTTTCCGCTTTTTTGTGAAAAATAACCCTAAGAATTATAATTCCAAAAATTTTACAAAATGTTTCTTAAAAAACTTGATGGAAAGAACATTCTCCAGAAAATTCTTCTATGATTTTGTACTCCATTTCACACATTTGTTCAGGCAAAGGAAGGAGGTTGTTTTTTCTGGAACACTTCCAAGGGTCATTTCTGTTTGGTTCGTGTTTTGTATGTGTTTATCAGATACAATCATAAATAGGCTTCAATTAAACACTTTAAAATTTTCTTATTTAAAAACACTTTGATCCCATTTTTTTCCTTTTTTTTTATAAGACCTTTATAGGATTTTTTTAAGGAAGCAATTTTATTTTTTGCGCTTCATATGATTTTTCATAAACCTAATTTGAAAGCAAAATAAAGATTATTCCTTGTAGTAAGATTTAGTTAAATTTATTTATCACGAAAGCAATTAAAATTTCGGCAGAATTTCAAAAATATATATTTTGTGCACATAAATTGTTATACAATACAATATACAGGATTTGAGTACAAAATAAAAAGGAACACTGAGTAGCTTTATTTATGTTTTTTTCTCAAATAAACGAATACTTTATATAGTTTTTAAATGTATGAATACTCAAATATATGAATACAAAAAATATATATTATATTTGGATTAATTTCAAACTGTGTAATTGAAAATACTATCAGGTATGTTTATTGAATTTTAATTTCAGATATGATTTCCTGGAAATAAAAATTTATAAATTTTAAATATATATATGAAAAAATATTACACGAAAAATAAAATCTTGAATAAGATATTATTTGTTATTTACGATTATGTAGTATTGTATAAACCTTAAGCATATATTTAATTCAAACTTCTTTTAAGGAGTTTAATAAATCATAACTTTCGTATTATTATTGTCATCAGAACTTTTATGTCTTTTATTCCTCATTTATTTTATCCAAATTTTCTAATTTTTTATGTTTCTTAAACTCAAAGGAATTTTCTAATTTATGGGAAAACGTTTTTTTAGTGAACATGTCTTGAGTAATCACCAAGAAGTAAAAAGTTAATAACAAAGAAAATCAATTTTGATATCTTAATAATTATTTAAGTAATTTAATCTTTTATTCAGCATTTTCATTATGTGATTTAAAATATCATAAAATCTGAATTAAGAGATTAATATCGATTTTTGTATCTTCCTGGACAAAATAACTCATAAATATATTACATTTTGTTTAATTCAGGAATTTTTAAAATATAATTAAAAAAATTCTAGATGAAAGAACTTCATTAAGTAACAGGGAGAAAAGAAGTTACTTTATTTAAAACTTGTAATTCTTTATCGAACAATGTTTTCATCATCATACTCAATCTTCTGCTCTATCAACAAATATTCATCAAAAGTTTTCATGAAAAAATGCTTCCATAAAAGCATATGCTCAACTTATCCGAGATTAAAAAAGCATTTAATAGCTCCCCATTCATCACTTCGCAGTTTCGTGCGAAAATTTTTAATCTCGACCCAGGGAATAATGTGGTTTTTAGGAAAAAATGTACGTGAAGTAAGCTTCCATTAAACTTTTCTCCCTCTCATTATTAGCGTTAAAATATTCTTGGCGGAAAATATTAGTTACTCCTCATTCAGCCGATCGTATGTCTTTTCTTCTGATCCTCGGGGAGGCACTCATTTTAGTGGCTCTCATCAAGTGTTTAACGGACCGGGCAAGTTCTTAATGAGGCCATCTTGTCGGAAGATTAGAAGAGGAGGATGTGCGGAGAATCTGCTTTTACGTCCCCAATTAGGATGCTGTCAAAGCAGCGTGAAATAAGGATGTAAAGGTATTGGTTTCATGTTGTAATAGTCCTCAGAACTTGGTACAGCTATACCTCATTTGGGGGAAGGGGCGACTCTATTCTACCGGAAGATAATGTTTATGAGTATTTGATTTGGTAGTTAAGTAAACTTCTTATTTTGAAACAAGGATGCCATTATTTGAATTTAAATAAAATTAATTAATAACACATACAATCTTTGCAAAGCTTAAATTCCTAAAAACATTACTTCGTAACTTTATGGAGAGAACAATGCTCAGTTCTTTAAACATTATTTTTATCTTTTTATTATGATAATTTATGAAATATTACAACTATAAATGAATAAACTTTTCTTAAATTAATAAAATAAAATAATCATGTTATACGATTCTTTGAACTTACAATTAAATATTTTATAATATATGAAATTATTATATAAATATTCAAAATTAATAAATCATAATTCATATTCTAGAAAACACACACTTCCTATTCCTCTATAATAAAATAGAATGATTTTATGATAATATTTTATTAAATATTAAGGTGAAATATTTTCATTTTTATAAAAAGTTTCAAATGATAAATTTCTGCTACCTTTCTTTCTTTCGCGGAAATATAACTTTATGTGGACAAAGCTGATTTTATGTATTGTAGATAAAGATATTATAATACATAAAATATTGATACATTTTTTATTTACACATAAGAAAATTTCAGTATAAAATCAGTATTTTATTATGATTGTTATGTAAATATTCCCTAAACTTCAGTAATTCCTCTTAAAAACAAGTGTTTTGTAAATCAGTTATGCCTTGCGTATTGAAAACACATCGTATTTACAAACAAAGTATATTATAATATTCGATTGAAAGCTATATTTTATGTAATACAGAGCAATTAAATGATTAAAATGAATTAACTACTTTTCTCAAATTATTTCTTAATTTAGAAAAATAATCAAATTCGTTAAAACAGTATTGCATTGAAAAAAAATTCATTGCTTTAAGAAACCGTATTATAATTTTCATTTAATATTGTATCTAACTTCAGAATAATAATTCAAATTCTGTGTCAAGAATATAAAAGAAATGAGTGTGACACGTAACGTTTATGTTTGATTCACAGTTTTATTTATTATAATAAAACCTTTCAATACACTTATTTCCACACTTTATTGCATAATACTAAGAATGCATTTGATGATAGAAAACTCTATTACAACATTTTTCATGTAAATTATAGAGAACATTTCGATGATCCGTTTAACAATACTATTCATTTCAAGAAAAAATAAAATTCTGCGGATATTATCAAATGTAAGTTATTTTCGAAATTAAATTTTAAGTAAGGTTTTTTGATTATAATTCTTCTACTTAACAATTGATGAAGTAAAATCACTTTAAATTCAGTCAGATAAAAATAAATTCAGTAAGAATATTTCATAAGTTAACGTCACTGAAGTTGTTTTAAAATACTTTCAAAAATTTTTTAAGTAAACATTTTATAAATTAAAAATGATATTAATAGATAAGTTATAATATTTATAACGAGAAAAAAAAATTAGCTACTGAGTAGTTTTTATTGAAACAACATTCATAATTAAAAATTATCGATATTTAAATTACTTGTTAAATAATTAATTCAAGCTAAACAGAACTTTACAATCAATAAACTAAAGATTTCAGTTATTAACTTAAAGAAAATGCCTTAGCAGCTGTCGTGTGAAACTTTCTTCCTAAACTTCGTAACTGAACGGGTTCAAAGATAATTTTAAGAATATCAATAACAAATGTTTACACAACTAAATAGAAAAGTACTGTTTAACACACATGTGAAATATATTTGATTTATTTTTTTGTTATTAAGTAAAAATATCGTGAAAATGTGCTTTAGGTCCCTTACTCTGCCAACTTGGCGAAAGTGTGCTGTGGGTCCCGTACTTGGCGGGTTTTCAAAAACGTTGTTGCCATGGCGATAATGGAATACGATTTTTAATGGTTTTAAACTAATTAGCAACCAATGAAAATGACCGATTTTTCAAACTGAAACTAATTAACGACCAATGAAAATGCTAAAAGAAAAAAACCAATTAATGAGCATGCGCGAAAAAGCGCAAATTATTTTCTCCGGAGGTTGCCATAAAGAGCTCATTAGTTATAAAAACGTCTGGTTTACCATGCTTGGTGCATTTATCGCCAAGTTGGCAGAGTAGGGGACCTAAAGCGCAGATTAACGAAAAATATTCCTTACAATATTGGTAGTTCATGATAAACAAAACTGAATAAAAGTTAATCCAAAATTTTTTATTTGCTATTTAAAAGAAGTATTCAATTAATGTAATAGTTACAGTGAAATAAAAATTGTTCCTATTGCAAACATTAGTAAATATTTAGATTTATTTCCATTTAAAAAGTGTAAGAATAAAATTACGCTTAAAAATGAATTGTCATGTCAGACTTATTACAGAAAAGATTAAATATGTGTTGGAAGGGATGTATTGAAAAAGAAAAATTTTCATTAAAATGCTAATTATTTACTTTCTTAGATAATTTCATTAAACTATTTGTTTCTTTTTTGTAACATTGTTTAAGTTTTTAGAGTATTTTGAAAATTAATTGGATGATTGTAACTTTTAATAATGTTTTTAACATCTTATTTTTTCAGGATGTATTTTGTTTTCATTGTGATATTATTTATGAATGTTTGTTGACGCATGCCAGATCAGTTCGAGAAAGCCTATAAAATATCTATAATAATAAGGGCATTGGATGCTGATTTCCCCGGTCAAAGTCCGTCCCAAAATACGATACTTTGAAGCTGGATGGTCACACTATTTCTTAGAGTTGTGTTCAGCCACACTCTAAAGAAAGCCACACTAAGCAGAGCAGTCTGAAGCCATTAGATTTCCAGTACAGGAGATGTTTCTCTAAACCAATAGTGTTTAGGTTGAATACCCTACATTGAATTAAGTTTAGATCTTTCATTAGCGTTTGTTTCTTGATAAGTTCATTCTTGCTTTTCTCTTTGGCTGCTCTAAAAGTGAAAGCATTAATACTAATGTTACATTGGAGAAAGATACCATGAGTCTGAGAACTTTAATAAAATAGATGTATTTCATAGTTTGCCTACTAATATGTTCTAATGCACAACACCAGTTCGATGAAATCTATAGTTTCCAAAAATCTCAATCCCTAAGACATCATTATATTATTCGCTCCTGAAAACGGAGCAAGTTTCAGTAGAGTTGATTTATTGTGTTTTCAAGTGAGCTCCTAATAAAAATATTGTTTTCAGTATGTACTGTAATAATAAATAAATATGTACTGTTACTGTCAGTATAGATGTGCACACTGCATCTTAGAGGAATACTATTAAGGTTTCACAGAGACAACTGTCAAGATGGCTCTCATGGTGAGTTTGCAGAGAACTTTAGATCAAAGTGTAAGAAACTCTTTCGAAGATCAATACTCAGAGATGCAGGCGCAACCTCCCAAGACATTAGGTTTAAAATTTCTGCATTTGGTTTAAAACTAAAAAGCTGCATTATTGGAGACTGATTGTTGCGCCGAGTGGGCAAAGGAAAGAAGAGACAAAGAAGCACGATGTTTGTCACCATATTTATGAATTAGTGAAGTAGAGTATGCTTCTGTGGCATGTTTTCTTTAATAGATTCAATTTTTAGTTATAATAAAACTATTATTCCTACCAAAAGCTTGTTTTCGAATATGAAGAATCTGTGATTTATAGCCATATATTATATACTGATGATGACATAAATACATAAGCAATATCATACAATATTGATATTTAGTTTTTTTGATTTGTTATGTAGCGAATTAATTTTTATAGACTTAATAAAAAAATTTACGAATGTTGTTTTTAAACTTATTTTAGGAAATATGGGTGAAATATTTTTTAAAGAGTTTTGCTTTTCGAAAGTGAAAGAGTTATTAAAAATTTATTCATTTAAATATTTTTTCTTTAAAATTTTAAAAATATTCTTATAAACGCATTTTATTTAATAACCATTCATACAAATTAAATTTACATTTAAATGTGTACTTACATTTCGCTTAGCTATAGATGAAGATTTTAAGATATTTCAATTATTTCTTAAATAAAGAAATATTTTGAAATTTGAATTCATTTTTAAGTAATGTTTCTTAGTTTGAGATTTTGATTTTGAAAATAAGTACCATTAATTAATAGAAGTGTTATTAATTGTTATACGATAAACATTTTATATTAATTTATGCAAACTAGGTTATATTTACATAAATTCAAGAAATTAAAATTTTTTAGCATTTAACTTAAAAAAAAAATAATAACTCAATTATTCGATTCCATCATTTCTCTTGACTACTTTATGGCTATTTTCTCAACTAAAAATGTAACACTGCTGATGGTAAATAAATTCTAAGCAATTTTATTTTGTTCCCCGATATTAAGAAGCAATCAATTCATATTCGATTCCATAAAACTCCGCTTTTAAATAAAACGGTTTGAAATGACTTTTAGTAATGATTTTCTTCTCAATTGCAAAATCAATTCAATTTATCCTAATTCATGGTCTTCAAATGTTCAATATTCGATATTACCATCATTATCTTAAAAAGGAACTGGATGATTGAAAACTACTCTTGGTAAGTAATTTCTGCAAAGAACACCTTAAAATTCGTGTATGACAGCTCATTCATGAAACTGAAACTAAAGAAATTCTTAAGAGTTCCCGTTTTACTATAAACTAGAAATTTTTTTATATACGGAAGCTCGAAAATTAAGAAAAAAAATTTAAACTATGAATTCCAAATAATCAAGTACGTTTATGAAAACTTTTTTATACAATTCCAATAAAGATATTTGTTATTTTTTGTTAACCGCTTGCCTGATTTTCCCGAGTTATCTCGGGTTCGTATATATTGCAGTTAATTATTATCCCGAGAAAACTCGGGTGAAGCAGAATTTGTCAGTACGATTTGTTTTATCACGTTTTTACTCGGCCTGGAGGAAAGGAAAGGAAATATTCACCTTTAACTGGCAGTTTGAGGTTTGATTTCGTGGTTCTTTCGGAGGGATTGGTCACGTTTTTCTCTATGGTATAGTATACGACGGCTTGTGGATTAGTAATGTACAAAGGAGTTGCGTTGAAAAAAGTAAAATAATGGCGATGATGCCGTAAGAAAAGAGGCCAGTTACCAGCGTACGGAATGTCAGGTATCACTTTGTGTTGTCCCTTGTTTCAAAACCAATCATACAAAGACTAATATTTAATTTTTTTCCCATTTGCCCGAGATAACTCGGGATAGTAAACTAATATTAAAACTTCATGCTTTTACACCTGTAAAAAATTAAAAATTCAACTTAAAACCTACATATTTTGTTTTGTTTGGTTTCCTTGTATTTAATAATAAAATAAGAAAATGTGATGTTTTTTTGCAATTTTTCTCAAAAAAATTTGTAAGGGAAGCGGTTAACATAATAAACACTGCTTTATAAGTTTGAATATATAATCATTTTCTTCAATTTTTTTAGGAATAAAAAATATAAATAGGATTTAAAGTTCAAAATTGTAACCATCTAAGCGATGAAACTTTTTCGAAATGCATATGAGAAGAAGGTAGTATAAAACAGTCTTTATTTAATACTTATTGACTTACATATACGCATGTTCATGTGTATTTACGCTAGAATATTTTTTGTTATGAATGACATGATAGTTCTGGGTTATCTTTCTGTAGATGTATGTTGCAGTTGATTTATGATCAATGACAGTTTTAATGGCAGTACACTTCGATCAAAATTTCCTAGAATGTTGGAACATTGAATTTATCTAAAGTTATAAAATATGTACTCATTTTTAATTTATATTTAATTTAAGTAGATAATTAAGAAAAAAGATACTTATCAAATATAAGATTAAATAAATCAAAAGTCACTTAAATGTTTCGCAAAACAAAAATTTACAGAGTTTGGTCAATTATTTTTTTCTTCAATTCATTTCAATTAACAAAGCTTCCCATAACTTATAATTTAAATTAGAATCTATAAATTTAAATATATATATGGTTATAATGTATATATGGTTTAAAATATATTTAAAATATATAACTCATAATTTCATTAAGTGTTATTTAAGAAACTGGCCTTTATGAAATACCTGACTCTAAAATTGCAACTCTATGAATGCGCAATCATAAAACATTCAAATTTCAGGGATACTGAATTACACATATGATGAAACATGCGTTGCATTTCTCGATGGATGAAGCAAGATATGAGGGATAGAGCCTGCGGAATTAAATATACTCCATTAGCCAGAAAAATTCCCATTTCTTTGCCAAAAGAAACGCGCTGAAACTGCAAGGAGACAGAATAACCGGATTTCCAACGGACAACATAATATCATGAATATGGTGATGGGACTGAAAGTTTGTTGGTCGAATTATAGCTGACAAGCTTCTGCTGGGCTTCACTATCTGTTGTCCCCTGTCAACAAAAATGGATGGATGACCCTGCTCCGGCCATTACGGTCATGGGTGCGTACTTCCTAAATTTAACCGGTAAGGAGCTGATAATTTGTCGGCCAACAAATGCCATGACCATGAAGTTATTGGCCAACAATCTTAAAACAATTATTTTTTTTTTAACTATTTTTGTTCAAAACATTGCACTTTTGAACTCCATGAATATTTTTTTGTTTAAATGTATTACGAACAATTATTATGATTGTAAAAATCTAAAAGGATTTAATTATTATAAACTAGATTAAAAACATCACATTCATTGGTATTTTACTTTTCAAATATTTTTGTCCAATTTTTGTTTTCCCGATTTGTTTGTAAGATCTCAAATCAAGTTATTTGATCATAGCTCTTAGTTTTTATTTTTAATTTCTTTTTTTTTCTTTTTTGGTCTCTTATAAAACACACGCATTTGTTAAAATATATTTTTTTTTTGTCAATACAATTTGATATAAATGTATTTTACAGGAAACTGACCTTTATATTTTCTTAGGTAATTAATCGTTTCTAGGGTTTAAAACATTTTTCTCTTTATCCTTTACCCGGCATAGGCTTAATGAGCATATATTTTATTGTTGTTTATATATAATGCAAAAATATCATCTGTGCCAAACATCCTTTGAATTGAAACAAATGTATAGATATTTTCGCTAAATAGCCAATTCTATTTAGTAAAATACTAATTCTATTATTAACGAAGCCAATTTTATTTATTAAAATGTTATGCAATCATAACCTGTATACCAAAACTAGTCTGCCTTCACTGGCAAGCAGGATAAATTTTGTTCTTGAAAAAGACTTTTCCGAGAACAATTTCACTGTACTTGTACTCCCTGTTTGTTTTAGAGGTGATTTCGATCAACGATTTATAACTACTCAAGGAAGGTGAAAAGGCTTTACCAGGACGAATCTGTTAGTGAATCAGCTTTTTCATTGTCAATACCACATTAAAAAATTAATTAAAGAGATTTAAAAATTTAAATACAACAGAAATCGTTAATGTTTTAAAATAGTTCTGAAGCTACATTAATTATTAAATTGAATTCTATATATTAAACTCCAAAAAGTTTTAAATGTACATTACAGTTTTTCAAAATGTATTGAATTCTCCTTTTCGTTTAGGAATTTTTTTTTTCAATTTAATATATCTAAAATTTTATTAAAAACGTATTTGTAATCAGCAAATTCTATTAGTTATAATGTATTTATTCAAAATTTGCAAATGTTATTGATTAATTGACATCTCATTTTTTCCACAGATCTGAAAACAACAATTGTAAAAAAGATGTAAATTTCAGGTTCCTAATATTCAGCATAAAATATTGTAGGAATGACTCCTGATTGTGAATTTGTTTCTTAAAGTGCAGAGGAAATATTATATTAAATTTTTTAAAGTATTTAAAAAAAGACTTTTATTTTGTGTAAATATTACCTATCTCTGATCCAAGTTTATTTCTGTGTTATAGGGTACTATTTGATTATAATGACCTCAGAATCAAAATGATACGAAGATGATTTTCAAGTTACAATGATTTGCATATAGTTATTAGGAAGTGCGGCGTTGTACTTTATAATATTTCATTATTAACGGACCTTAACCCAAACGAAAATTAATTGCTAGAAATTAACTGTTTCATTTTTGAATTTTTTATGAATTTTTTATGAATTTTTATTTAAATTTCACTTTATATTCAATTTTTGAGATAGAAATGACTTGATTTTTATTGATATCTATTTCTTTCCCTATTTTTGGATTTTCTATTTTATTAATTATTATAGAGTACGATTTTTTAAACTATAAATTGCAAAGTGTATCTTATAATTTGATTGCATTCTTCTATTATAATCTTGAAAAATTAAAAGATTCAAATTAAAATATTATATTTATTGAACATTAAAAGAAAGATTAGTATTTCATTTGTTGATTATTCAAATAAAATTGTCTTCAATTAGCTCAATTATTTCCCCCTCTTTTTAATCTAACAATTATCTAAAAAAATGAATATCAATTTTTCATATGCTACTCTGCGTTATTGAATTATATATAATTCACGTAGTACACATGCCAGTGGCGTTATCTTACTGCCCTCAATCTGAAGAAAAACAACGCACATATAACTGATGCTTAGTTGCATTAATCCGCGTGCCTTCCACATCGAAATTAGTAGAAAAATAATTTTAAAACTCATTCAATTCAAAATTTCCCTACACTACTTTTGATGGAGCATCGTTACTTTGGAACTACTTTGATATACCCCCCAAAATCGGAAATTTGGCGACTTTTTTTCCCTCACCAATCATAATACCTGTTTTTGGCGCCTTTTTATACTCGCCAAGATGGATTCTCGCTAAATACAAATAATTAACATATGAAAAACATTAAAATAAAAACTCAGAAAACGGTACAAAATACAAGAAAATACTAAATTTGGCAACAGCAAAAACCTAAAAGCTGAAAAAACCTAAATTGGTAACACCAAAATATGGAACAGCAACCCTAAAAAGTCCGTAGGGAGTGCCAGATTTGGCGCGTAATTTTTAGGGGGGTATATCAAAGTTGTTCCGTTACTTTAATTAGTTTACTTAAAATCATCCAAATCTACTAATAATATCTAAGAATAAAACTAATGTCAAAGAAAACAATGTGAGATCACTTACGTTATTTGTAAATAAAATTACGTATTAATTAATGTCTGTTATAAATACTAATTGATGGAACATAGCGGCTGTATCCCAGTGTACGGTACGCTTTTTTTACACAATTACTATAATCATACAATATACAATTAATATAATTATATAATATAAAATTATATTATTTTATAGAAATAATATAATTGTATACAATATTATATACAATTAATTATAATTGTATATATGCGTATCGTACAAGGAGCGTACTGTTCACTGGGAATTAACCGAATATAGCAATGATGAGAATTTTATATTGCATTCATTCCTATCGTTTATTACGTAATATTAAAAACGATGCATTTTATTGATTGAAAACTATGTAAAACTTTCTATGAAGATAATTTCTTTGCTTCAAAATGACTTCCTCTGAGAAAATATTTCAATTGTTTATTCTTAACAAACCAAAAATCCATCATATCTGAAATAATGACTACATTTATTCTTCTTAAAATATAAATAAGGGTATTTATATGTATACTGTTTAACCTGCAACATTACATGTACCATTTGCCATCTTTCTTCGTAAGGAAGTAGGATTTTGGGAGTGAAGGATCAGATATTTTAAGCTCACTCTGCCGAATCGATCATTCGAAAAAGATTAGTGCATCAATTTGATGTTCACTAGAAATAAATGGAACAAACAAAAGATATTTGGAATCTGACCAATTTGTAAGGCTTTAGCTTCTCTTCGCCAGGAAAAAAGGGACTTCATTTAACTTGAGCAAAATCACGTTCTTTTCAAATGGATATAAAATTTTATAAATAAATTGACTTTTAAAAGAAATGAAAACTATTAATAAATATACCTTTATATTTAAATTGAAATATGATCCTTTGAAAAATATTAAGTAGTTTAATCTTTGTCTTATTTTTTATTTATTTATTATTATTATTTCTTTTTGTTAAAAAAAGGTTATTTATATTGAAATTAATGTAGGTTTCAACATGTAAAATATGCTATGGAATAGCTAAAACTTTAATGCTTTTGCGCGTTAAAAAGTGCATGACATGATTTTACCCCTTATATATATGTTCTGCTTTCGATATATTGAAAGTTTAACAAATAAATTACGTATATTTATAAAAATAATATATTGTTACACATTTTAAAATTGAGGATATTTAACTAACCGTTTGAGTGCTGAAGAGTTTTCTTATATATATGCTAAAAGTGCGGAATGAAATGCGTAGTAATTTAATTAATAGTAAATATATTTAGTACAAATAAATAAATGAATAAAACACGCTCATTTTGCCTACCGTACCACAATCCACGGCTCTACTACATTATTACTTATCATTGTATTTTATTTTAATTCTTATATTATTAAAAATCACTATTGAGTAAAATGAATAAAAACTGCGATTGATATGAATTCAACTTCTCTCAATAGATGCGAAAATTATACTAACCAACAGCAACGTCTCCGCAATTTTGGCTCATGACAAGCGAAGCGCGATAGCTCAAACGCTTAAACTAACTTAGCATGAAGAAATAATTATATATGTATATGAAATGTATCTACTTACTTTTCTCATTTCAATATAGTTTATATAAGATATTTCATTTTGCATTTATAAAAAAAATTATATTTCTTATTGAAAACTAAGCATTTAATTTAATTTCACACAACTATATAAATTTTGTATAAGGAGTAATTAATTACTTATGCAAAATGCATGTGATTATTTGTGAATATTATCCATGGTTTAAAAGTTCCTTTTTCAGTTTTGGAAAGCAACATATTTTTACTTCAAATAATAACTAATTAGCAAAATATATTTAAACCAATAATTAAAATTTCCAATAGTTGCTGACTGAACAGTTTTTGAATACAATATAATCATTATATGAATTATATATGTTATTATGAACTCAAAACTGAAATCTTGTCTTCGGTCAATTAATTTTGAAAATAAAAAGGAATAAAAAGTTTAAAATATCCATTCCATATTAAAAATCAGTATTTATTTATGAAAATCTGTATTTTATTTCAGAAAAGCCGAGAGGTATTTTTTAAGAATACTTTTGATGTATTTATCAGGTCGCATATTATAATTCATGCTAATTTTTCACAGATATATGATGCTGGATAATTGTTCATCATTCTAAATCATTTTGTAGTTAAACGAATTGATTGGTTCTCTAAGATCTGAAAATATCTTCTTTTTCGTCATTCAGAAGGAAAAATAAACTTAAATTTTTATTGATAAAATTCATCTAGAAAAATAGTTACATTAGTTTTATAGGAAATGTAAGAAAATACATATGCATGTATAAATTGCTAAAATAATGGTTTTAGCTATTTAAACTAAAATTTATATTATCGATTCAATAATAATTTGTAGCTTAAACATGATTAACAAATGAAAATTTTTCTCCATATGATTGCGATAACAGCTTACAAATTTTGATTTTTAATGGAATTCCATATGTACTGTAAGCTTATTGATTGTAAAATATTATAGCAGACAATCATGCAAATATGTTATTAGTTACAAACCTTCCAAATACACAATATTTATTATGTTCATTGCCTACATTTTAAATTTAACTGTCCAAATTGCCTAAAAATTTCCAATTCAATTAACAATTGATAAAAAAACTGTTATGTATTTTTAAAAATTTTTAATTATTTAATTATAATGAATAAAATGCAACAAAATTTAAAAATTATACACCAAGTTTAAAACAAGATGTTTCCACGAATTGAAATTTGACATATGAAATGTTAAAAAAAAATTTAAACAGGGATATTATAATATCTCTTCTTGCAATGTTATGCGTAAGTCTTCTGAAAAATATGTTTCTCTTTCTAAAACCGTAATTCTGATTAAATTAATGATGATAAAGGTAAAGACTAATATGTAATTATATTTTAAATATTATAATTATTTAAAATGATAACAATTAGCGGCAAAACTAAAAATTAGAGAGGTGTGTCAGAGTGGTATCAAAACGTTTCTCCGAAGGAACTTGTCACGCCTGCAACGTCATTTGACCACAAATTCAAAAAAATATAGTTTTCTATATGACGGAAGGGGGTCGAGTTACAGAATACTGTAATGGTATCATGAAATTCACAGTAAAAGATAATAGTTTTTACTAAGATCCCTTTAACCACGCCTTCTAGGCATCCTATATAGGAGGAGTTTAATGAAACAATTATCAAACTACAAAGAATGCCTGGTCTATTTCCCTTATTTGAATTAGATAAATATTTACAAGACTTTTTTGCAATGAAAGTGTGCTAATATGGTGAATAAAGAAAAACTATTTATCCTATGTTGTATCAATTGTTTTTAAAAAGATTGTGCATGCATGCTATGCGAGTTTCGTGTCAAAATCTTTTATTCAAAAGCAAGACAAATAAGAATTAAAATATGAAATGTCATTTTCTCTTGGAAATTTAGCCGCAGATAATTTTTAAATCATAATATCCTCTAATATATACACTATAGGCCATTAAAATTGCTACACCAGGAAGAAATACAGATAACAAAATGATATTTATTGGACAAATATATTATACTAGAAATAACAAGTGATTAAATTTTCAAAACATTTTGCTGGATAGATCCTGAGAAATCAGTACCCAGAACAACCACCTCAGGCAGTAATAACAGCAGTTATACGCCTGAGCATTGAGTCAAACAGAGATTGGAATGCATGTACAGGTACAGATGCCCATGCAGCTTCAACACGATGTCACAGTTCATCAACCGTAGTGAATAGTAATTGGTGACGAGCCAATCGCTCGGCAACCATTGACCAGACGTTTTCTATTGGTGAAAGATCAAGAGAACGTGCTGGCCAGGGCAACAGCCGAACCTGTTACGTATCAAGGAAGGTCCGTACAATACCGGCAACATGCGGTTGGGCATTAACCTGCTGAAACGTAGGGTTTCGCAGGGCTCGGATAAAGGGTAGAGCCACGGGTCGAAACATTCCAGAAATGCAACGTGCACTGTTCAAAGCACCGTCAATGCGAACAAGAGGTGACCGAGACGTGTATCCAATGGCACCCCATACGATCGCGCCAGGTGATGGGCCAGTATGACGATGACGAATGCACGCTGCCAGTGTGCGTTCACGACGATGCCGCCAAACACTAATGGGACCATCATGATGCTGTACACAGAACCTGGATTCATCTGAAAAGATGGCGTCTCGCCATTCATGCGCCCAGGTTCGTCGTTGATCTTACCATAGAAGGCGCTCTTGTCTATGACGCAGCGTCAAGGGAAGCCGCAGCCATGGTCTCCGAGCTGAGAGTCCATACTGCTGCAAACCTCGTCGAACTGTTCGTGCAGACACTTGTTGTCTTCCAAACGACCCCGTTTCTTGACTCACGGCTCGTGACGTGGTTGCACGATCCATTACGGCCATGCGGATAATATGCCTGTCTTCTCGGTTGCTAGTGATTGGTGGCCGTTGAGATCCCGCATGGCGTTCCGTATTACCGCCCTGAACCCATCGATTCCATATTCTGCTAACAGTCATTGGATCTCGACCGACGCGAGATGCAATACTGCGATAAGATAAACCGCAATCCCGGTACTCTACAATTGACCTTTATCAAAGTCAGAAACGTGCTGGTACGCATTTCTCCTTCTTACCCGAGGCATCACAACAACTTTTCACCAGGCATCAACGTTCAAATGCAATTTGTGTATGAGGAACCGGTTGAACAATTTCCTCATTTAAACACAATGTAGGTTGTCGCTACTGGCGCCTGCTTTGTCTGAATGCGCTGAAAAGCTAATCATTTGCATATCACAGCATCTACTTCCTTTCGTATAAATTTCTCTTGTGTAGCATGTCGCCTTCTTGGTGTAGCAATTTTAATGGCCATGTGTAGTTATAAAATAATAAGAAGTTATGATTTTGAAATTCAGTGTACATTAGTTTGCGATAATTTTATCAACATTATATGTGTAAACTTTTTTAAATTAAATGCTATTTGTAAAATTATTTTAATCAGAATTGAAATTTTAATCATAATTTTAATTTTAATCATAATCACATACAGTAATAGTATAAATCAACATATATTAATATCATTTTTTTCGTGTACTTATTTTTCTGTAAGTTTCATCTATATTTATTTATTCCTAGTTCAATACTTAGAGAAATTGTTCGTCATTCTTGTCGAAATTTTTGAAGTATATTTATAATTATTAAGTTATATTTTCTGAACAAGAAAATTTATTACATTTAACAGGTTTGCAGATTTGCATGAAAATTAAATACTATTTATATTAATTTATAACTAGATAAACATTCAAATAATTTTAAAAGAAATGCAACAAAAATGAGAATTTCCTTATAAATTATTTAAAGACTCCTATATTTGATGTTTAAAAATCTAACAATACACTTTTAATAAATTGTTTATATCAGAAGTTAATCTGATCTTGATTAAGTTTACAAAAATAACTTTGAACAGGCAAACTATTTGTAAAAAACATATAGTATTCACATTTATTTTGAACGATCAATAAATCTCTATATTGCTTAAAAATTCAATTTTATATCCCACAACATCAGAAACAGAGTTCCATCACGAAACAAAAATGCGTGTAATCTTATTCTTAGGTAATCCTGTGAGGTTTCGAATTTTAACTCATTTCTTATTCCAGCCACAATAACTTTTAAGAAATTTAAACATTCATCACATCATCCAAAACACATTTTATTTCCCCGCAAATGGAAAAACGAAAATATTTACTGTAACTCTTATTTTATCCTATTCCTCAGAGAAACATAAGTTTTTGCTTTCTGCCCCAATAGATGATTTGACAACAAAAACTGGAAGAGCGGATGGGGCATTAAAAAATGTTTCTCTTCATTACTATGCCTCTCAGAAAGCTGTCACGTTTAAGTCAGTCCACGTGGCATATTTCCTACCCAAGGGAATTCCTCTTGATCCTAGAAATCATATAAAATTAGCCTTATCTAATATATTCCAAACTTGTTGCCTAACTCCAAATATTTTTTCCAAATGTCAGAAATTTTTTTTAAATTAAGTAACGTAAGTTGTGTCAGATATAAGATCATTTTTTGAAATTTGTATATATATATTTGTTTGTGTATGTATCCAACTGCTTTTATATATTATAAAAAGGAATATACTTTTAACCATAAAAATTATAAAACCAAATAATGAAGTAGTTAAATTTATATATAATTACGACTTTGATTAATTAATAATACAAAAATTGGAATGAAAGTTAAAAAAATCTTAGATAAGGAGATATTATTGTTAGAAAGGAACGTTTTTGTGAAAATAAACTGTCAAATATAAATGAAAATTATGTTACGAGCAATTTAAAAAAAATTAGAATATATCTGCAAGGATTGTTGTTAAAAATATTCAGTCAAATAAGACAATATCGCATCATGCTCATTCAAGCATATTTAAAAGGATGAACTTATGAAAAAATAATGAGGAACAATTACATTCGATGCAATTTAAAGCCAGGATTTTTTAGTCATTTCGAAGAAAACATTCCGTCTAACAAAACGTTAAACTGCAGTTGACTGCTATTGTGTAACGGTTTGTAATTTTACATTGGCTTCTTACAACACTTGGTCACATTTATTGGCTAATTCAATGGTTGCCTATAGTTTTAATGGGATTCCGAGACGCGTAAGGAGAGATTGAACTCAGAAAAATAACATCACTATAAATACATTTAATATACATTTTGGAATACTCCTAACCCTTCCTTGCATAATGGTGGAAATTTCCATCATAACCTATGATGCCCAAAAATTATATAAAAGAACAAGTTCACTTTAAGTGGATCGTGTTTGGATACCTTTTTAATGTCCATTGCATAAAAAGAAACATAGCTGTCGAAAATAAACAAGTGTCATTATCAGTGCTTAAAGTTGTCTCATTCCGCTGTTTGTTGTAGTTGCAATAAACGTATGATTTCGTTTATAATTTTGTTTTATTATATTAGAGTTTCTATTGCTAAAAAATTGAAAATGAGTGGAAGAAAGGTTTGTAACACGTGTTTCTGTTATTTTCCTCTTTTATTTCTATTTAGTACCAAGCTAATGATCTAACTTTGGATGATGATGGAAATTTTTAGCATATTGTTTTTTGCTAAATTTATACTATAAATATATACTAAGATTTTGTAAACCATTTTTCCTTTAATTTTGAACATAAATTATATCAACTTGATTAATTTCACCAATAAAGAAAAAATCATGCAAAGAAGGGTTAATGTAATTTCGATAGGTATTCGTTAATATGGATTTGCATAATATCAATTTGTATTCACTCATTAATATATTTAGAAAATCTTTTGAAAATAAGGAATCAATTAATCCCCCTAATGCACCATAAAACTACATTAAGAAATTTTTTGGTTTAAACATCGATCATACGATTCGATTAAGTGAGTCCATTAGTAGAAACTCACTAATTTTAAGAAATGAAAAAAATATTTATTGTTATTAATAAAGATATCTTCGGTAGTAATAATTGAAAGTGTTTATTTAAATTACGAATTCTATGCTTTAGGAATATATAATTGATAACTTCTATAATTATTTTCAAGTATTTAGGTTTCAAAAACAATCGTTAAAATTAAAAACGTTGGCATTCAGTAATAGAATCATAGAACGTAAAATTAATTTTATATCCAAACTAATTGTAATTAATTGTTTATAAAATAATCCAAGGTAAATCGATAGAACAAAGCAAAGCATGGAACATAAAATATATTATTAATTCTGATGAAATAATAGACACAGGTATTGAAATGAAAACGAATGAACTGCAGAACAGGATAATTTCATGTTCGTTAAAGCCACCAATTAAACAAATTTATTATTTGGATTTCAGTACCAATTACAATAATTTCTTTATTAAAATACATTAATGTAAAAAATTTAGAAACTTTTTTCTAGATCAAAATATTTTGAAATTAGATTTTGTTTATACATTTTCTCATACCGTTTTAAAAAATTTACATAAGTATATGGATTTTTATTTTCTAGATATTTATTATTTTTCGCTTTTAAGTTTTTGCCCTTGATTTGAGACTTTTATAATCAGATAATAGATTTCTATTAAAATTTTATGAATAGAATTTTATCATCCTATAAATACAAAGATTTTAGAATAAATTCCTCATGACTCTTCGGTGCGCTTATGAATGAGAATGAAGGGCTGATGACATTTAATAGTTAGGCAGTTAAGAGCTTCAACTATGAAGTGTATGAAAGTGTAATAATAGATAATTTCTTATTGATTTCATTCTCATAGACAATAAATTTGAAAACATTCCTTTTGGATGTTTTTGGGAGTCAATATGCATAATAATGGAATTATAATTGCGTTTTATTCTATGATGATGATTAAAATTTTTATTCTACATTTTAAGTAATCCTTCTACTTTATAGAAATAGATCCCCACTGCCATTAAATTAATTGAATACAAAATGTTTCGATTACATATAGAAATGTAATTATTATTTTAACTTTGAACTTTAAATACATTTAAGAAAAAAATATGAAACTTTTTCATTATGTTTATGAAAATTTGTAGTTATTATTTAAAAATAATATTTCCTTATATAACAATAAAAATTTATTCTTTTCAACTCATCATCCTTTAATATCGTTAAAGCTATATTTTTCGCAACTTTGTACAAAATTCAAGCCAATGTTTATTGAAAATGATAATAATATTTTTGAGTACATCAATAGGAAGGATACATTTTCGATAAATCCCACTACATCAGTAAAGAAGAATATTTTATACTAAAATTGTTGCTTATTAACAGATCTTAAAGTGTATGTTGATGAAGTTTTGAAATTTGTAATTTGATGTCACGCTTTGGAGAATTAATAGTTCAACATTATGCATCAGTTTAGTTTCCTCTCACTGCAAAATGATGCATTTTTAAAATTTGTTTATAAAAAACCTGAAAAAGTTTGTCATACAAGCCATGAACAAAAACCACACAATTACAATAGCGTGAATGCAACCAGTTTGGTTACAGCCACTAAATAATTGTCAGATTTTAAGTGAAATCATTTTATGTTAAATAACACAATTATTTTGGCAATTTCTTACAGACAAGCTTATTGTTAGCAAAATTTCGCAGCCAGTATATAGATACATCTGAAAATCTGTAAGTGATTGTTACTATCATTCCGAAAATTAATCATTTAACTTCTTAATCGTTCTTTTAGACGAAAATTCTTTCTCGTGATTAATAATTTTAACAATCAGAGGAATTCTTGTTTTGTTTCTTTATACTCTTATTTTTAAACAAAGATGATTGGAATTATATATAAGTAATGGAAGTATCTTTGTCAAAATTGATCAATATCTACCTCTAAATTTATTTTCCTTTTGTATTCTTTTGAAGCTTTTATCAATAATTTATATTCTTTGTTTTCTAGAAACAAATATCTTCTTTATGAGTCTTGGCCACAGTTCCAGCATTGAATTACAGGACTGGAAACTTATGATTTACGTACACAAGTGATTATTAAAATAAAGGAATGCAGGAGAATAAAAATAATATTTCTGATTACACCTCATAAGTTTTAAAATATAATAATATCTACCAATTTATATATATATATATATATATATATATATATATATATATACAGGGTGCTTCAAAAAAATGTATACACACTTTGAACTTCCATAGAAAATTTATTTACCGTTCTACAAAGTTAAATTTCAGGAAAATAGAAAGCTGAAAGTCCAATGTAAATGAAACATAAATAACAAATGTTAATACTGTTCAAATTGGTGACCTGCAGCATCAATACAATTCTGAGTACGAGTCACCACTGATTCTGTACATATCACACACTGTTCCATGAACTTCGAATTTGTCTCGTATGCGTGTAATTGTTAATCTTGAAGGTGGTTCTGTATCATACTCCCTTCTCCACTGTCTTTGAACTTCATTTACATTCTCAAACTTCCAGTACGACTTAATAACCTGCTTACGTTCTTCAAAACTCAAACGTACGTCCCCCATGTTGATATTACAAATTCCAACTGATAATATAACATAGAGGGACGATTATGCTGGCACCTGGCGAAGAAATATAACATTAGCCTTGTAGAGCGGGAAAACTACAATAGTTTAAAGTGTGTATACAATAGTTTAAAGTGTGTATATTTTTTGAAGCACCCTGTATATATATATATATATATATATATATACATATATATTGGTAGAATGTAACAGCTTTGTTAAAGCTCTGTAAGTTTTAGTCTTTTTCAAAAGTGTAAAATGCCGGACCTTTATTTCAATGAAATATCAAAGATATTCGAACACGCTAAATTTTAGCTTCTCTTTTAGTTTGAGTAAATGCTGTCGAAATATCCCATTTATTAAATGTTTCTAGAAATATGAAAAATGAGTTGAAAACCGGGAAGAAATTCTCGACAAAGCAAAATAGCGAGAAAGAAGTTCAGTGTTAGACATCGACTAGTATGGAAGTGGATTATTATGTTTAAAAAGCAAACAATTGCAGCAAAAGTGACAGCACAGCTCAATTAGCATCTGAATTCTCCTGTGACAATGATTGCTGTTACAAGGCACCTTCATAAACAAAACATTTACTGCGTGGCTGCAATTCCCAAGCCACTTGTCTCATATGTTAATGAAAACGCCGTTTATAGAGCTTTCACATTCTTAAAACCTGGTTGATTACTAAGCGGAAAAAGGAATATAATCTTGTAAAAATTTTTTCTACAACAATAAAGCACGTATAAAGCACACTATCACAATCGTATGATCGTGATTGTCTCTTAACTACCAAGCATGAAAGTGGATCTTTCATTATATGGGTAGCTGTGGCTTTCTTCAGGACCAATCCTAATAGCGAAAGGAAAGCTCATGGGATAGTTAATCTTGTTTTCTGCAATAGATGGAATTTTCCAGAATGCGCAGCGGGAATTGTCTGATTATGATTTGAAGAAACCGAAGATGAAGTTAAACATCTACCTTAGGTTATACAACATCTCAAATATGAATAGTTATGGTCTATTTCAGAGCTTCCAATACGGAATCGATAACGTCCACCGACATCTATCTTATAAATTTCATAACATCTCCACGAAGAATGGTGCAGTATATCCCTAGATATTATTTAATATTTATATAAATGGATTCCTGGATGAATCCAAACTGTATTACATGTACCTATATATATCTAGAATGTTTTCATTATTTTAGTAAATATCTGTAAAAATCACATTAAAAGATGTAAAATAATTACACATAACATTTAACAGGCATTGAATTATTCATGTTTTAGTAGGAATCCCAATAGAGAAGTCCTGGAAGTATATGCACTCCCCTGTTTTAAACTATTTGTCATTTGTATATGCCCCCTCTATAATTAAACTAGATCTTATTGAATAATGAATATCTCACAATGTTTTTAAAAAATCTCGTAAATCTTAATAGGATTGAATACTCATCATGAATAATGGATTTTACAGAATTTTGATTTATTGTGTATTTAACACTAATAGATTTCGATGAGATTGTGAAGATTCTTGTATAATTAAGATTTTGCAAGAAAATTTAGCCTAAACGTATAATGATCACATGGGATATCTGCCTTTAAAATTATTTTCAGAACAGAATATATCATCAGAATACATTTCTTCTAGGAATATTTACTAATTAATATGCTTTATATAAAATGTATGAATATTTTCATTTTAGTTGAACTAAAAACTTTTATTATTAGTACTTTGAATAGTAGGCAATTAAAAATATGATTAACAGCTGTGACACGTATTAAAATACCAAATATTCTTTAAACATATTTTTTTTGGTAAATAAATTTTCTAAACAGAAATATATATAGATATTTGTCAAATCATTTAACTCATTAAAGTAATGTAATAACGATAATTGTACTAATTGCAAATATTATTCAACAGTTTTCCCATGAAATGATAGGTTGGTATTTCACATATAAAAAAATACAAAAGCGTCTGTTCAAATATCATTAAACATTTTTGTTGATTTTTTATAAAAAATATTTGGTGAAAAATAATGATTTTTTCCCTATGTTTT
>JAPDSC010098352.1:0-21560 GCA_026290005.1 Latrodectus geometricus | reverse complement strand
CTCATATATTTAGAGTTATTTTCAAGACAAAAGGTCCAGAATAAAAAAAAATGGTCAATACCTACGCCTCACAACTGATAAGAGTCTAGAGACCAAGACTTTCTCTCTCTCTCCCTTGAGATAAGCAAACCAACACATACCTATTCCAAATGGGCACTTAAAGTCTCACTTTTTTCTGGAGGTAGCAAGTCGTTTCTTCTTGGCCCTAAATGCCAGCAAGAACAGGCTTCACCTCGCTTATCTTGGACTGCCTAGAACTGAACTACGAGGATATCCATAACTGTCCACTTGTTGTATCGAGTTTCCTCAAAGTCTACATTTTTATTAATCAGTCATTTAAAATCACATTTCATTAGCTGGAATATATTTTAAGAAAATTTAAGAGGAATGTGTAAGTAGATGAAAAATGTAAGTCAAAATTAATATTTTGAGTAATCTTTAAAAATTAGCATTTGGCAGTTACCTATAAAATATTTTGAGTAATCTTTAAATTACTACAAAATTTTATATATGTGTAATTAGGAAAAAAATGATGTTATAGATATTACTAAATAAAACCCTTGATTTAAAAGAATAATTAGAATATTTCAATGCTTATACATCTTTTAAAAGATTCACATAATTTAAAAATTATGAAATTTAATTTCATAATGTTCATTAAATGTTTCATTTTGCTATGTAATTACCATTTATTTTTGGGGCCATTATTAGCGTTAAACAATTTCAATTTTTGTGAAAAGTTATGAGAAATGTTTCTTTACAATATTATAACTAATTTAAATGTTGCTCAGTTATTTCTGACAGACCAAAATACTTTTTGTTATTCTGGTGAAGCAATTTTGGACTGTATAAACTGAATTTCGCTGAGGGATTTAATCAAATGTTTCCATAACTATGAACCAGAAGCAATGTTCCAAAAATGTTTTTTCCACTTTTCAAATTAAATTACTTGAGTAATTTAATTTGAAGAGAGAATTCGCTTGTCAAAATATTTCCGCATTTGTAAAAATATTTTTAAAAGTATCAATTATTACATAGAATAACACAACTCGATAACTATAAGGCAAACTTATAATACTAAACTTTGTAAATTAAATTAAATGCTTGGAATTGGAAAATTCTTACAAAGAAACTTCAAAAGAGGGATAAAAAAGCATTCATTGAGGAAATATCATTATTAAAAATAAAGTGAATGAAGACAGTTATTTACATAATGTAGTTTATAATATGTAATTTGTAAAAGCTATATGAAGAAAATTAATGCATTTAAAAAAATAAATGTAATATCAGTAAACTTTGCTAATGGTAAACAATGATAGAAAATTATTACAAACAAATTTTTTATTACATGAACTTTTTTTCATTATCCTACAGGAATATCCACTCCGGCACTAAGGAATTAAAGTAAAAGTTTTTTTGACTACAGTTAATTTTTGAGCAAGTTTTGTATTATAAAGTTAGTATTTTGTAAATTCTGAAAAGTAACAATAGTCATATATTTGTACGTATATAATAGATTTATATGTATAAACTGTTTTTCAAATCAATATAAAAAGAGCATTTTTTTGTTTTGCTATTTATCGTAAAGGAATACGTTAACCGCTCAACAGAAATATGATTTGTTGTACAGCAGAGTCTGGGTTACACTCTCTCACCTGAAGAATGGATATTTGTAATTTTTATGAATATACTTTAAATAGTAAATCTCCATCTAACTGGTTTTTGTATACAAAACTGACCACACGTTTAATCGTAATAATCTAATAAAAGTTATTAAATAGAAATTTAATAAGCTCATACTTTCAAAAGTAATTTTTTTAAATTCAATAATGATTGTTAGACATCTTACAATGATAACTCAATGGTACTGATGAAACTTAATTTTTTTGTTCACTAAAAGTAATATTTCATTGAAACTCTTTCATTAAGAATATAATAATTAAGAGTTAAAATATACATTTATATTTATTCATAATTATAGCTACATACATATATAATTACATTTATATTTTTGATCTAACATAATTAAATATACATTAAGAATATTAATATCACAATAATTGATTATTAAAGGAAAAATATCCTTTATTCTCATTCTATAATGTACGAATATATATTTAAATTACAGATTTAAATGAAAAGCCTTTATTTATGTTTAAGTTTTTAACTGGATAAATGAAGTAATGTAGTCAATTATTTCTTGTATGTAACTCAATCTCTTTATTCACTTATAATTTCAAAAATGGATAAGAAATCTATTTTTTAAAGTAAGGGTTAAGCTAAAATTGTAATACTATTATAGAAGTATAAGGTAAACAATAAAGTTCTTGTCGTTTCTAATGACGCCAAAAAATACATGAGATACAGAAAGTGTAATCTGTTATCTCTCAAAGTCAAATCAAAATCATCATCGGCATCCAGCACCTTCTTCCAACGTGCATCCAGTTGTGCGATCCCTTTGCGGTAAAGCTCAGTGATTTTGGAAGCAAAAATGTCAGTGAGTGCTTGGCGCAAGTCTGCTTCATTGGTGAAGAATTTCCTACGAAGATGATTGTTCAGGGAATAGAAGGGGAAGTAAGCAGGATGGCACAAAGTCTATCAATTTAAGTAGTTGTATGGTACTCCTGGCCATTCACGTGACATGCTGCCTCCCGTTATCGGCTAAGAACAGTACACCATTTCGATTAACCTGAGATGGATCCTTCTGTTGCAACGCCTTTTGCTCACATTCTAATCGTTGCGCGTAGAGAGGTCTGTAGTGACAGTTTGCCACGTTAATGGCAGCTCATAGTGAATCAGTTGACGGCTAGTCCATCAGATACAAAGCATAATCTTGCGTGGGTGCACAGACACAAATTTTCCGACCTGAATTTGAGAAACCAATGCCTTATCGTACCTTCATTTACAGCATTATCCCCAAACGCTTGACATATTTGGCAACTTGATGCACAAGCTGATAAGCTCACTTTGAAGTCGTAAAGCAAGCAACACCAAATGAGAACTCTTTCGATACGTCCATTTCTTTTCACTACCGTTGGAGTTACGATAGATGAATGTGCTCAGTAGACTTTATAATGACTGATATTCCTACTCAGTCCAGTATCTCAACCACGTCATACACTAATTTGTTTACTTATTCTCACTTCATTCAATGACAAAATTAAAACGGCATGAAAATCCTTATTTATCTTGTATTATTTTTTTATAGATGTATATTTAGAATGTTGTAAAATACTTTTACATTTTTAAACTATACGAATTCAGAAAGTAAAATATCTACACCAAAAATAAAACACCTTTTCATAAATTATCCAAATATTATTATTTATATTTGAAATTTCTTTCAAAATAACAGCTCAGTTCACATTAGAAACAAAATACTGATGCTGAAATTTATAACCAGATTTTCCAATATATTAAAAAAAAACACACTACACAATACTCTAATACTAAATTCAAAATTATCCAATAACAACGAAAGAAAATAACTCTTATAACAAAACAGCTCTTAATTAGAATTCAATGCTTCTGGTATTCAAAATAAAATTTATGGTACTATCAATATTAATGATATAATTAATTAATTTTCTAATGCTTTTGATATTAATAAAATAAATTATTCTATTTCCTCCCTGCTTAATGCTTCCTTATTCTACATCAATCATAAATTTAGAAGAAACATTCCGAGGCAGTGTGTGATTTCTACTTTTTTAAATGCAATTAGCTTTATTCATTTATTTTGTGCAACCTACTTTTTAGACATTTGCAGAATTTTTATTAAATACTGCATTTAATATTTAAATGTTTCAAATACATTTTCTAATTTTAATCACACCTTTTTTAAAAAAGTTATATTTTTTAACTAATTTTTAATAGAGCAAATAAAATATTTTATTTCTTTACCAGTTTTATAAATTTTCGTCACAACTCGTCATTTTTAAGAATATAGTGAAAATAAAACCCAACTGACAACACATTTTAATAATTTTACAGTTGAAAAATTATTTATTTGCTTGCGCAATAATTATATTAATACACTACTCTAACATACTTACCATTCATTTGTAATTATGTTACAGTAATGGTAATTTAAAATTTATTAGAAATTCTGAACTTAAATAAATTTTGCTATTTTATGGTAATCTATTTCTATCTTATTTTTAAAAGGTAATTTAATTTTTTTTTATTTCCAAAATATTATTTTACATTGAAATTTTCTTTATTTTATATGTATTTCTTCTATAGTTTATATTTAATAAGTACTTGGTGAAATTTTTCTAAGTTTGGAACTTTTATCAGTAAAATTAATAAATTTAAATTTGATGATATACATTACCTTTTTAGAAAGGTATCATTAGTTCTTGTAAAAATATCTATAAAATCACGATTAAAACGAGTGCCAAATTTATAACAATAACAATTTAATCAGAGGAAAAAAAATCGTTAAAATTATTAATAAAATCTAAAACACTAAATGCAGAATCTTATTTAAAAATCGAAAAAATTTAAAGCAAAACGAAAATGAAATTTAAATAAATTACGAAATAACTTCTATCAAATTTACTGATAAGGTAAGTAAAATAATTATACATTTTCTCTGGTAGAACTTACTATCATTATTACTAATTAAAGAAAAATGCATTTTATTAAAAAATAATTTTAACGTATTACGTAAAAAGTAAGTTAAAACTTTAAATAAAATAACTACTCATTTTTATAAACCTCTCCATAGAAACCTTTTTGCCTTTTTAAGAATTTTCAGGTAATGCACTTTTTTCATCCTATCAAAGGATAGACTTATAATTTATTTAAACTTTTTATAATTCTTCATTCATAGTAAATGGATAAATGTCGTTCATATTAAATTATAAAATTGGAATTATAAATTGAAAGATTAATGATTTAGAAAAGGAAGTTAATTACCTACAAATTAATAATCAGATTCTAGACGTGCAAATAGTTGAAGAGCAAATAACAATCTGTATTTGGTCATTTGAGATTTGTATTCATTCAGGCAATGTGTTCATTAGTACTGAGAATTATAAAGGAGACATTATGGAATCTTCATTCATGGCATTGGCTTAAATAACTTTGAGAATATTAAATCCATATGAAAAGCTTAGAGAAAATTATATTACAAGTCAAAATGTTAACTTTGAATAAGACTTATAATTTTAACCGATGGACTTTCTTTAAAAATGAAAGTTTAAGTAATGAAATTTGAATAATTTGAACAAAGCACATTTTTATCAACATTTATTTTAAATAAATTCGTAATGTTTATCCTTCTCAGGTTATTCTCATCCTCTTTTATTCTTTTTGATATCTTTATTTTCTAATTTATAAGGAAATAACTTTATTTGTGTAAATTAAAATTAATTTCCTTTAAAAATAAAAATTTCTTTCATTAATCTACATTTCAGGATTTAAAATTTTTGTTTATATTTTGGAAAAGTTTTGAGTGGGTAATGTATCTGCTTATTGTGCTTTAAAAATAAAAATTTCTTTCAGTAATCTACATTTCAGGATTTAAAATTTTTGTTTATATTTTGGAAAAGTTTTGAGTGGGTAATGTATCTGCTTATTGTGCTTTCAAAAACAATGTTCTCCTGGCGCAGTTTGTCCGTAATCGGACCTTTCACCATCAAACTCCACCAATCAATCCCCTGAAACAGGTGAAGTTTTAAGATATTTTATGAAGAAAGTGGATATAAATTTTTCATTTTGATTGACTTTATTTTTTAATAATTCTTAGTATAAATAATTAAAAAGGATATATAGGAAATAAATCATAGTGTTTACTAATTAAGAAAAGTATTTTAATAGTTAACAACAAAATTAAAAAGAAATTCAATCACAAAGAATGTATACATAAAAAAGCCACTTTTTTTATGCAGAAACATTAATGTGTGTGTATTCTGGAAGACTATTATGTAAATTTTTATCAGGGTTTATAATAACATATTACATGCTTTTTATTTTACGTAATTAAACTTTCATTGTCTAGATATAAATGATTAAATAAATACATAGCAAATTGTTAGATAATTTATTTGCATTTTTAAGGGACATTTTTATGAATTTTGTTTGATATTTTTTCTATACATTTTTATACTTTATTTTATTTAACATATTTTTTCAAAAGTTATATTTTCGAATTTTATTTTCAGGCTTATATTTTTAATGAGATTTTCAATGTTGTTTGAATTTTATTAAAATAATAATAATAATAATTGATTCCCTTATGATTAAGTTTTGGCGCAGTTTGTTTTCCTTCGGACATTGTACTTCAAGATAAATTACACCAACCAACATAAATTACAGGATAATTTTTACTCGTTTGCTTAATAAATTCTGCAGTCGGAGTAAATAACTTAAATTTTTTTAAATGGTTTAAAAATGTCCCACCATGTATGAAAAGCAGATATACAGTGAAGTACTTTCAGAAACAAAGCTAATACAAATTGATGTAATCCATAATGTATGTATATTTCAGATTTTTATATTTCATATTATTCTTATTTAGTTTTTGTTGAGAAAAATCACACACATATAAAGCTATATATTCACTTACCCTGAAAGTGTCACTCATAAAGCAGTAGACGAGAGGATTGACGAAGCTGTTGGCCATGGAGAGCCAATGGCAGCAGAGGAAAGCGATCGCAAATCCTGTGAAGTCTTCGTCTCTGACAGGCATGACGAGATCGGGAGTGAAATACACCATGAGACCAAATATTTGGATGGGCAGCCAGCAAAGGGCAAAGAGGATCACCACGATTGCCATCATTTTCACAACCTACAAATATTTTGTTTCATTCCCTTGCATATTAACTCCATAATTTTAGAAATCATACTCGTCATTAGTCACTCACCAATCATTTTGATTTTTCTTAAACAGTCTTTTCTCAACTTACCATAGTTTGTAAGAGGAATGGCGTCACACACCAGTACCATTATATATCTTTAAATAATGTATTATACAGCTTATATTTCTTCAAAATTTCACTTAGCTCGATTGCTTTAATCACTTTTTTACCCAATTAAAGTAAACTAATCACTCCTTATATATTCTTGCAAAGCTTGCAGGTGAGTGATTATTGTTCTGGATTCAGGTTCTGCATTTCGTTTGTTCAAATGTCACATGGAGTTTACGCATATGCAGTTATTGGGAATGTAGTAATTAGGCATAGCCTAATTAATTGAATCATGCAAAAAATAACCATTGAGCGAAAATAAAAAACAAACAAAATTCTCAATTCTCAATTATGAAGCCATGCTGGCAGCTTAATGGTTATTGTTACGTTCTTTGTTTGGGTTGGATTCCCAAATTGATCTTATATGTTCGTAATATGGATCGGAGTTTATTTGAAACTGTTAGGCCTCGTATGCAAAAAATGCTCAAAAGTCGGTAACAAACAAACTCAGTTATCAAACACATTATTTAAATGTTAATGAATAATTTGGTCTGATAACTGACAGTGCTAATTATATTGCATGTTATTTACATTGTTTCTCTAGCATACGTTTGATATTTTTCTCTCCTGAAGAACTGAACTGAACAGAAACTGGTGATTACAGTCACCAGTTTCTGTTCATTAAATAAAACAAAGAACCCAATTATTAATTCTAAACATGAACTAAATTTTGGAAACTTAACAGGCCTTTCTTTGGTAAAAATTACAGTTCATCGTTTAGTTGTAATACCAACGACAATATCATTTATTTTAATAGTAAATTGCATAAAGTGAATAACTTTAAGACTGTAGCAAAGTAAATCATTTATAAAATTATTTTGCTTACAGATGGCTAAGAGTACTTTGAAATACTGTTGTTACATAAATATAAAAGTACTTTTTTTATTCAAAATCATTTAAATTTTCCCTGAAACTCTCGTAAATTATAACTTTGCAAATGTATTGCAACAAATGCTATTTTAAAGAAAACTATAATTCAAATTTTCATGAGGAAATTTAAATACAACATATGAAAAAAAAAATAGATAAATGAATGAGAATCTCAAAAAATTAATTTTTTAAAGACTCTTGGAAATTTAAACACATTAAATAAGTAAAATTCTTATACACATGTAATCATTTGTTCATAAAATATTTTCTATAAAGATTTCACTTAAAAATCTTGGGGAAAGAACATATTATGAGTGAAAATTTTCAAATTTGCACAAAAAAGAATTTTTTATTGGTAATTTAACAAAACAGATCACATCACAATTATTTCTCTCGTGACAGTGTTAGGTGGCCCTTAAGTTTAATTTCAAATGTTGCTTTTCAGAAATTGAAAATAAATCCCAAGATTGGTAAAACGTAAAGAATAGAAGCTGAAGTGGAAAAGGCGGATAATGACGTGGGATGCTACTATATGTAAAATATTATCTTCTATGGGAATTTTAATGAATATAACCTGGAAATTTCTTCAGACGGCAGATGAGTGAAAGTTGTGTAATGTTGAGGACTTCTCACACATATCATGAGAAATAGGAACTGTAGCAAGGAACCCTAGTTGCTGTTAATAAATGTTTTAGCATAATCGGTGTGAACTATCTAAAAGTATACCAAAAATTACATTTAGACATTTCAGCAAGACAAGTCTCTTTGCAATGTGATTAAATCAACTTATAATTGATTTCAAACTGTAGAAGTTTAATAAGTGTTATGATGAAGTCCTGCAGACATAAAATTCAAGAAACACTAGTGGTACTACTTGGTTAGTGAAATATATCCAAAGAACTGCCATTATGAATCCATCCTAGTTGGAAGAAGCTATCGTGATAAATTTAAGAAATATTTAAATCTTTACTCGAAAACCTAGTAAGTTCAATAAAAAATCGACTGATAAAAATTACCCAGGGAAAAATTGTAAATCAAAATGATTTTAGTTTAGTTAAATAAGACAGTTTTAACTCGCTGTCATAATTTTGTGACAGATATTTTACAGTAAGTTTTGAAAATATGTCAAAAAGTATACTGTATATAAATATAACTTAAAATGTTACTCATACAAGTTATATTTAATTTGATCGCACTAACTTAATTAAATTAAACATAAATTTTTTCTATCATAAAACATTAAAAATTCAGAAAAAATGAAAATCTGGTTTCTTATAATTTTATAAAATACTTTACAGATGAAAGGTAATCTCAACTTCCTAATAAGATATATTAGAGGGCTGAGCATGTATATATAAGCAAATGGCATTTACTTACATAAAAAATTTTTACTGTTAGTTGAGAAACTAGGGTAAAAGATTTTTAATGCGAACAATTTGCTTATTTCTAAATATTATAATAATATAAAGTATTTCACATTATATATTATAATATAAAGAAATATTTTATATTATAATATATAAGAGTAAAGAGTTTTCATGGTAAATCATTTTTATATTTCTGCTTGCTTATTCACATATTCAAATAATATACTCATTTATTATGCAAGCAATACATATGTATTAAATGAATAATATTATGCATAAAAAATAATATATATACATACAATATAAAGAAAAAGACGGAGACGAAATCATTCATTTTTAAAATAGAAAAATCGTTGGTAAAAATAATAATTAGTATTTTAATTTATACAAAAAATATCAGAACTGGTAATGAAGTTATAATAAACTTGTAATAACATATAATACATAGCCAACGGTTTTTATTATGTAATTCAAGACTTATTTGAAGAAAATTAAATATACAATTTCTATTTGTTACTCTGCGGGAATGCACTTCCATGAATGCTTATTTTTATAATTCCAGAACTAGTACATTTGACACCTGGAGAGAAGGTAATTAATATAAACTCGAAGTGACGAGAGCAAAAAGTCAGAGAATTATGTACAGTATATATGATGTAACAATTTCCTTATTTTTTTCCATCACAGTAAAAGGAATCGTTAAAATGTTGGTACACATTTAACATACATATTATGTAAAGATACATACATATATTTTTAAATAAAGAAAAATTAATTTCTTATTGATTTTCTTATGTAATTACTTCTATAGGTTTTGGAAACTTTAAAACGATTTTGGATAAAAGTCAGCTTCAAATTTCTCTTAGTTTTATGTATTAACTTCAGAGGTTTAATTTTAAGAAAATAGGAGCTTGTGTTAATAAAATCTTAAATACTCTTATCTATTATGGTTCACTTCTTTCAAACTAATTATTGAATATATTTGAAAACAATTTAATTATAACTTCTTTAATATTTGTTTTCATTCAAAATTTAATCCAAAAAGGTTTCCTGGAATGAAATATTTTTCTTCAACAGTAAAGATAAGCTGACTCAAATGGCAATAGTTCATTTAAATATGTTTGTTTTTTGGGTGTTACTGATATTACTAATCGCTTATTTTTCGTCAAGCTAAATAAAATTCTAATGCAAACAAATTGAGAGACTTGTAAAGTAATCATGAATCCTTATAAAATCTAAAAAGTGATAAAAAATTCTAATACTAGTTTAATACATTAATCTAAAATTTACAAATTAAACTGTTGAAATAATTTATTTTAAGTATATTCTAAATAATTATTTGCTTTATGTTAAAGTAATTTTAAGCACTACGTCATTAAAAAGGATGGGTTTTAAGATATTCGAAGTTTTTTGTTATAATTTATAAAAGTAAAAAATTTAAAATTACAATTATACAAAACTGTCAGTGTATTGTTAACTGTTTAAAATGTTAAAGTAGCTACAAATATAAAAAAAAAGAAATATTAATTGTTTTGTATCATATTTTTGTAAGTTAATTACATATTCATAATGTATGAAGTTCTTTTGATTAAATTACAAATGAATAAATTTTAAAGAAATATTACATCATCGGTAAGTATATCAAAAGCAACACAATATTTTTTCATAATTTTCTGCAATAAATTTGTCACAATATTTCCGAAGGAAGTCTAATATTCGTTGCACTATCTTTTTAGCCCTTTGACAATTATTCCTATTTATAGCGACATTCCAACAGTGACAAAAAGTAGTATGCTTTCGAGACTAGTTTGATTGCATCATCATTTATATAAAAGGTATTATTAAGCCAATTTTAAAATCAAACATTCTTTTGTTTGAATTCGAAATTAGCATTATGGAAAACTATTAATAGAAAATAATATGCGATAAATATTGTTAACAATTTAATATAAAAGTTATTAATTTAATTATGAATAACTTGTTGAGTTTTCTGTTAAAATAAATTTGTTGATAATAATTATCAAAATTTACTTTTACCTCAACAATAAAAATAGACTGAAAAAAAAATTTTTTAATTCTCAGTTTTGAGATTTTACTTGGAAAATTTATTTTCTGAATGGAAGTAACTAAACTTGTACTGAAAATTTCAAAATTAAGGCTAAAGATGTAATTTTTTTCATTGTGCTGCATTCATTAACTAAAGGGATTTAGTAAAACCTTTTTACAAATACATAAATTTAAGATATTTGTATGTTATTGATATAAAATTTTATTTATTTTAAATGTAATATCTTTTTGATTGTGAATTAATATCACATAACATTTATAACATTTATGGGTATCTGTGAAATTTTATTACAAATTTAAACTTTCTATGCAGGTATTTCTTGAAATAAATACTTATATATGAAATATTTCAGTGAGTGAAGAGACAAAAGAATTTGTAATACTTTTAACGATAAAATTTAGAAATCTGTATTTCATTGTACTGCGACACATGTTCACCAACATTTCTAGAAGGATCTGTTACTCTACTTTTGAGATAATTCAGAAATAAAAGTTCAGTGAGCTGAGGTCTAGTAAACGTGATGCCTTTTAGACACTATCTCCACCACAATGACAAGGCATCCGGAAGTTTTATGTGGTTTGACTTGTGCAATGTGGTAGGGAAATGAATCGTCTTCTTGAAACGAAATATTCCCCAGCTATATAAAAGGCAAATTGACCAATATATCAGTTAGTATAGTGTATCAAATATATCAAATACTTGCGTAATAGAACCCTATTGAAATTAACACACAAGTAATTGGAAGTTGTAGGCTTTGTTTATTTCGAATGCGTTTGTGAAAAGATGTTATGCCATTGATGTTGACGAAAATGTTATAATAGCTGTAGACGATTATTTGTATGATTTTATTCCCTTTTGATTTAGTTTCGATTGAGGGAAGTTTTTCCTTGCTTTCGATATAACTATAATTTCTTTTAGGTATCTAAAACATTGATTGTCCCTTGTTTATGTAAATTTTTAACTATGTACTTCTTGTTTTATTAAAACTGTTTTGTTGTTAATATACGATCTCACACATTTATATATGTGTTCCCAAGCAATGTTTTGCATACACTCCTGTGATTTTATCTATAGTTTGAGAAATATTTAAAGATTATCTTAATTTGTTTCGTTTAGATTTTCTTTTTCAAAGTGTATCGAACGGGAAATGATCAAATATTTTTAATACACATGATAGAATATTAGATTCGAGCTTGCTTTTGCGCATTATTGGATTGCATAAACATTGGATTATTATATTTTGCATTAAATGTGCGATTTGCACAGACAGCCAAGTAGGGTCTTAGTTTTATATTATTTGCATGCAAGATTCATTCAAAATAGAAATTGAAAAAAATTCGAAAAATAGATCCTTTGTGCGAAGTTTTGTACTAAATTAGTGAATCAAATTGAAAATTTGTTAAAAAATGAAGATTTTCATTTGTTAGAAGAATATGTAAATCAACTTTTTAGAACAGATATTTTAAAAGAAATAGATAAACAAATAGAAAATTTATCCAAAGTAGAAGAATTCAAAGCAGATTTGTGTGTGTGACCAATATTCATTACTATATCGATAAAATGTCACTAACTTTTCGTGCTCAGAAAAGATTAAAGCAAAACACAATAACATTATAAGTGTGAACTTCACTGAAACATAAAACTCTCATTTAAATAAAAATTCTAGTAACAAAATAAACAAGAAAATCAGTATGTTAGATATTTAAAAATTCTTTAGTGATCAAGCGCATTTTACTAGATCTTACTAGCATTTTGAGTTTCTATTGATGACAATGGCGAAGTGTCCAAAAATTGATCAGTTCAATTATTTAACGCAATTTATAGGTGGACCGGCGTTGAATCCCATTAAAAGTTTCGAAATATCTTTGAATTTTAACCGTTTATTCATATGAATAAACGGTTAAAAATTCCTCATATATATAACTCAAATGATATTTTGAGGTTAAAAAGAGAATGCATGAGGAAATCGAAATTAATGTGAGAAGTTTGCAATCTTTTAGAGTGTAGCACAACAGCAATAAAAATTGAACTATTATATATATATATATAAATTTTAGGAAGTGATATAACAGTAAAATATAACTGTCAATATATACAAAATTTGTCTGCGCTTAATATTCATAAATTATAACAATTTATTGAACCCGAAATAAAAGCAGAAAAGTGCTTCAACTTTCGCCACTTTAAAAACTCAAAATCAGATCCATCACATCCTTCAAGGAGAAGAATATTGAATCATCCATTTCTGCCCTTTCGGTTGTTTCTTAAACTAATAAATATTGCTTATGTTGTAAAAAGTATTACTCGGTGGACAACTTTAACTTTTGGATCCGAGAAAAAATAATAAAAGCTTTCGGGAGATGTTTGTTGTCTTTTTGTTAAGTATAGGATTAAGGATTTCTTATCGGGACTGATTTGTAACACATGGAGAGGGAAACACAGCCAGACTACTTGTTTTTTATATTCAAAGGACAGAAATAATGAGATACCGGAATCAGAGGTTCAGCCGTCAATAATTTCTGCGGTTTCACATAATTCAAATAATAAAATATTATTACAAACTTGTTGTGAAAAAGTAAAATCGTAAGGAAGCGAACTGATGACCCGTTTATCGTTAGATGGCATCTTAATGCGTACATTTATGTCAGAAATTAGTTGATCAATTAAATCCCATGTAAATAAAAGAAAAACTATGGATTCACTTTCGGAAGCAAAATTGCTTTAAGCGAATATATGATGTAGTTCTCATGACACTAGAACTGACTTTTCATAAACTCAAAAATATAAATAAAAGTTTTAATTACAGATAAAATATCTGGTTCATACATACTATACCCTGAAACAAGAGAAATAACTGAAAACATACAATTGAGAAATTATACCTTTTGCTGAATCTAAATATACTGAGCCTATATCTTTTGATCGGGTCACATTACTTTTACAACATTTTGATTGGTAAAATCAAACATTTGTATAAAAATCTCGTAGCTTTTGAAAATATATTTAGCTGATGCCAAAAGGCCAAAAAAACTGTGATAATCTCACTTTTCGCGTATTTAATGAAGTGGTTGAGGAAAATTAAATTTCGAAACAAATAGAAATATTTTGAAATTTGAAAAACTATTGTTTAATTGACTGCAGTGAGGAGGGTAATTCTTTCAAACTTGAAGTTTTGTTCGATTCTGATTTAAATATGAAAATTAGAAATACACTTTTCGATTGACCGATTAACAAGATTAACATAATTTAACAAAATCGCTGAAGCAAGATTTAACAGGTTAATAAGGCTTAGAAATCCCCAACTATTTGAAGCGATAATTACATAAAACAGGGAATTATTGGTTTAGTCCCCGACCAGAATGAAACTGAAAGCATTGTGTTTCACCTATCATACAGAGAAAGCATTCAGAATGATAGTTTGACCAGTAAATTACATTTGGTCTTTGATGCTTCTGCTAAGTCGTTGAATTCTTTTTTTTTGTTTATTTGAATGATTGTATGTTAGTCCAAACATATATTCAGAAATTCTAGATATTCTTTAAAGATCTTGACTTAAATAGCTTTTATACGACTGACCTTTTTGAATATTTTAGTCCACGAAGATGATAGGGATTTTACACAATTTTTTTTTACTAAGGACCCAACGGAAAATTCGAAGTCCCCTATAGTTTACAAATTCACTAGTTTTCTTCAGGATAAATCTACATCAAAATTTTCCTTTTTAATTTTATCAAAATCAAGATAATCCGTCTCATAAGATTTTTAAATGAAATAGAAATTTGTTACAGAATTCATATGTATTTTTGTATGTTTTAAATTAATTGAATATTTATGCAGCCTTTTATGCGCAAGAAATTTTTGTTTTACTTTGTAATAATTATTGATTTAAAATATTATGTAATCATTAGTGTTAGATTTAATTTTAAAATTTTAATTAGTTATGAAAAGTTTAGGGGGAAAGTGTGAAGAAATAAATTTCATTCACTTTTGATTTGGATTTGATTGAGGGTAGCTCTCCCCATCCCTTTCACTGCAACTATAAGTTCCTTTAGATTTCTATAAAAGATAATTGATTGTTTTCAGTTCAAATAAATATATTAATAGCGTACCTTTTGTTTTTATTAAAATTGTTTTGATATATGATTTTATTTAGTTGCCGAATTGTGTTTTGCATAAACTTTTTCGATTTTAGGTTTAATTTGAAATATTTAGATCATTTCGATTTTTCTTGAATTTTTTCAGGTGTTCTATTACTTTGTAACTGCATTTTTTTCATATTTGTTGAAGTTCTCAAAACAAATTCCATATCTTTTTACCACAGTGTTACAAGAGTTCTCACGTTTTGAAAGTCATTTTATTACTGGTTTTGAAACCGCATAACGAACAAATTATAATCTATAGTTGTTTTAAAGCATGTAAATGTTCGCAATATACGTTGCCTTACGGGTAATGTTTTTCGCTTTGATCTCCTTTTAATTGATAATAGTTCATATTCAAGTATTGCAAAGGAGAAAAACTCAGAAAACTCCCAATTATAAACAATAAGTCATACATGCAGAAGAACGACCTTTAAAATTGATTTCATCTTTATTCAACACTTTAAAGATCGAAAACGAGACATCGTTTTGAGCAGCACTAGGCCACGGTGGCTTTCTAGCGTTATTATTAGCACAATCACTGCAGCAAACCAAAATTAATCTGGAGCTGAACTTTATTGAGAATTATAAATATCAGGAAGAGCATAAAGTTATCATAATATTTATATTAATATTAACAATGAACTAGACTATGAAGTAATAAAATGTATCAGGCTTAACATAATCTTTGTTTCAATATCAATCTATTTCTTATTTACATTGTAGAATATCGTTTCGATATTAGGGAATAAAACGTAACTTGTGTTTTAATAAAAAAAAAAAAACATGTTTCTCTCATCTATTTTCATATAATAGATATAAAATTACTGGCGAATTTAAAATAAGAATGGGAATTAGGATTTTTTGAAATTATTTATACCCTTCCAAAGTTAAAATTCTTTTTAATTTTGAGATATATTAGGAATTATACTTAAATTCACGAAACTCTATTATTTTGTGTCTGAAAATTGCAGCGAAGAAGTAGAGCAAATCAGAGTTTTTCAGTTTAGAAATGATTTTGAAACGCATAAACTTTTATTTCCTGGATATTGTGAAATTCTTTTAAAATATTAAATCGGAAAACAATTTTGAAAACAAATTTAAGTCTAGGAATTTCATAACAGTTGAATTACTTTATGTCTTCCACATTGAGAAAGTGAATGGAAGAAATTTTCTTCAGTATTTGCTTAAATTCAAAGCATTTAAATAAAATTAAATACAATTTGAAATTGAACTTATTCTATATGTTTAGTAATTTTGTAAAAGTATTAAATATAATTTGATTAACATTAAACATTAAAAATTATAAAATACTCATAATTTGTTTATACTTAACAGCTATATAAATTAGGTAGAATTAAATTTACATGCTTTTATTTATATATATGAGCCACGATAAAAATTTTATTATTACTTTCGTGATATCTTTAGAAATATTATACTATTTTATCTAGCTCAAAAGTAAAATGAATAACTTTAGTGAGGGGTAAACTGAAAGATCAAATCAATATAAACGCCATACTCGTTTGGCTTTGAATTGAACGCCTGGATGGTGTGGAAACATATCGAGTAGCAACTTCATACATCTTGCCGCAGAATGTAAAACATGTAAAGCATCAATCTTGTGACAGTACGTGTACGTCATGAATGAAGTTGTTGAATATCAAACTGACAAAGGAAAGCTCGAGATGGCTTAAAGATTCGAAATAAATGTTACCACAAATGAATAGTTTATCGGCTGCTCATGAATTATTGTCATGGGCGAATTATTGTGAGACCCACAGCCGACAGAAGTGACCTTAACATATTATTAGCGACACTGGACCAGGGAAGCCATCTCGCCTTGACAACTAGTTCAGGTGATTCATAATGGCTGAGTTGCAAAAGAATAGAATTAAAGTCCAAATTGAAGGGGTTTTAAGCGAGCGATTATCTATGTCTGTTACTTTTTGTCATCAATCGTTTTTATCGAATAAGAGAGGCTCCGACGACTGTGTCGTTGATTCATGGGTATAATACACCATAGTTTCTGAAAATGGTTTTTTGATGGCCACTCAGAATATGCACTCTTGATAAGATTCCACCAATAGACCTTGAAATGAACAGATAACGAAATATTCACTCTTTTTTTCCAGACACTCTCAATCTGAATTCCGTCAAAGACGAGAAAGGTTAGTGCTCTCACCTTCGGTGTTCGAATTCCACCATAAGGTTGGAAGTTTGCAATGCATTTTAAAGTGAAAGTCCCAATCCAATCAGCTTTCGTGTTTAAAAATTGACCGTTTGACGATAAACAAACCAATCTGTCAAACCCTATTAAATCAGCAGCCTTTCAAATGCGACAAAAGAAATCACAGGAATGATGGTTTCTATTTTACGAGACAAATTATAGTTTGGTTTGTTGTTGCTCACTGGCCATGTTGTGGACTCGACGACAGAAAATTAGATCGGTACTAACAATTTAGAGTGGACTCTGAGCCATAATAAGCATACGAGCTCGAAGTAGGATCCAAGCCGACAAACTGTTGAATCGAAGGCTAGAGCACTAACTTTCTGCTTGTTCTAGTATGGTGAATTTGGTGCCCTCTACTCATTTAGATAACCTTGAGAACATGTGACCTAAATCTTTCCTATGTAGAATCTCACGTCTTCCAAGTCATTTAGAAGAAGTGAATATCAAAAGGTGGTGGTGATAATTAAATGATGATCATTAATATATGGGATAGAGAAGATCAAATCATAATAATTGTAAGTTTTCGCTTACAATTATTGTGGTTGTGCGTATGCTTCACAGACAAATTGTTACATTTTTACCAGTTTCAATGTTATAACTTCAATAAGATACCATGTTAAGATTATTTTTAGACATTTTTCTATATACTTGATTATTTTCATTAATTGGTATACAAATAATTATACTTTTTATAATTCGAAACGAACTTAAATCGGCAAACGAAGTCCTGGTCTAATTAGTTGTACTGTGCAGAAAATGAGAGTTGAGTGATAAACCAACCAGATTAAATTGCTTAAGACAGCCACTTACTGCGCAATTTGAACTTATAATGAAGTGACAAGAGCATCAAATCACAAACAAAAAATCAAACAGTTGAATTGTTACCTCACTTTATTTGCAGTGTAACACCAATGGAGGAAAAATTGCTTCTTCAAAATATTTGATATACATTTAACATTTTCTTTTTATTCTATAGTTCATGGGTTCATTGAATATATCTTGGACAAGAATGTTTAGATGTTTTGAATCCACTTCGAAAAGTTCTAGGTCTAATAAATTTTAAGTAAATCCCGTGTAGAGAGAGAGAGAGAGAGAGAGAGAGTGAGAGATAAATCCATTGCGAAAAATTACATGCAAATATAATTTGCCAACGAGAAAAATTATATGTTCGCAAATTATATAAATAAAATTTAGTTAATTACATAAATCTATAGAAAATTTATAACTATATATACACTGGTTTACTTAAGCAACAATGTAAATTTTAAGCAGATAACCATGAAATGGCATCAAAGGAATTCTTGCGATCAGTGCGATGAACACGTAATTCAGTAGAAAGATCATGCGTATGCAAATATCAGTGGCAAAACTTCAGATTTGACGTAAGCGTATGCAAAACGCATGCGTTCGGCGCAAACTGTTATAGTCTACAATGAAAGGAATGAGGGAGAAGCAATTAATGACTTTAGTTTCAAGTGCAACTGAGTGTGTCTGTGAAATATGGCGAGAAGAAATCACCTGGACGACTTCACACGTGGAAGAGAGATTGGAAAACTGGAGGAGGGGCATAGTGTGACCAGTGTAGCTGAAAAGTTAGGAATCAACAAAAGTGTCGTTTTGCGGACTTGGGAAGCCTTTGGAACCACAGCTACAGATTTTCGAAAGATTGGTGGTGCCCGCCCCAGGAAAACAACTGCAGTGGATGATCTCTGTTTTGTCCTGCCGGTGAAAAAAAAAAAAAAAAAGAAACCCGAAACCAGTCAGCAGGTGCCATTTTCCAGCAACTGTGTACAGAAACAGGGTAACAAGTGTCGTGGTTTACTGTGGCCAGATGCCTTCACAAAGGTGGCCCGTCGTCCTAAACGCTGCATTCCGTTGACACCTCGCCATCAGCGACATCGTTTAGAGCAGTGTTTCTCAACCTTTTATAATACACGGCCCAATTTTCAATCATAATTTTCATCGCCCCCCTCCCCACCACATATAATAAAATCTATACAATAATAATGTATTTTGAGTATTTTGGCGCTAAATCTACACTACAACCTTAATTTTAAACTTTACAAATTACCAAGAATACAGAAATTTATTGACATTTTGCAACACCGATCCTCAGCATTGAAAAAACTAGAATGCTATGCTTTTTTATTGCTCTTGCGTCCCGCCATGTCGGGCATTCTCACGATTCCCCGAGAAGTTTCGATTTGTCTGGTCAGCAAAAAATGAAGCTAGGAGCGTGCGTAGATGTGAACAAATGTTTTCTTATAGGGAGGAGAAAGTTCTATTACGCCAATTTCAATTCCAGACAATCTCATTCGAGTCAATCCTTCTATCGTTATTGAATCTATTCTGAATGTGTATATTATATATATTTTCGTGTAATTTCAATTCACCGCATTAAATATTCACGGCAGCAGACTTATGCAGAATCATGGATAAATTTTTAAGCGGGCGTAAGTGAGCATTAGACGATAGACAAGCATCAACAAGTACACAGATGAGCGTGGTTCCGAAAATAAAATCAAGAAAATATTCTCAAGATTACTTAACTTTTGGGTTCACTAGTACTGAAGTAAATGAAGAAGAAAGGCCCCTGTGTATCATTTGCTCAAAAATGTTGGCGGCAGACAGCATGAAACCTAATAAACTTAAACGACATTTGGAAACGCTTCATAGTGAGTACGTAAACAAACCCAGAGAATTCTTCGAATTAAAATTAAAATCATATGAAAAGCAAAAATCATTGTTTAAAAAAACTTTGCCTGTGAATGAAAAAGCTTTAATTGTCTCTTACAAAGTTTCATATAATATAGCCAGATGTAAAAAGCCTCACACCATTGGTGAAGAGCTTATTTTGCCAGCCGCGATTGATATTGTTGAAACTATGTTTGGAGAAAATTTTGCAAAACAAATGCAGTCTATACCTCTTTCACATGATACTGTTGCCCGTCGAATTGCTGATATAGCTGAATATTGTAACGAGTCAAGTCAGAGATTAGATAAGCGCATGCGCGCCAACATTGCCGCCCTCCTCTTCCCCTCCCGATTATGTTTCTTTTTATTTATTTTTTTTTTAGAGTAGTTCTCAGAGAGACAGCACACTAGAGGTGTGTTTGTGGCGGTGTCCGCCAATTATACAGTTATGTTTGTTTTTTTAAAGTTATGTTAAAAATTATGTATATATTAAAATTGTTCTCATTAATAAATTTAATTAATTTAAATTAAAATGGTCACATAAGTTGCCTTGCCTCTACGATATTTTGATGAATGTGAGATTTCGAAATCGAATATTTCGATTCTATAAAATCAAAGAGCAGTGAAAAATAATATATATATAAATATTTTATAAATATCAAAGAGTTTTGATGAAAGTTGTGATTTCAAAATACCGAAGAAAGTGTGTGAGTGTGTGTTTTTTTTTTATTTTTTATTTTTTTAGTATAAAGTTCATTTTGAATCAATTAATAGTTATGCATACTTATAATTTTTTCATGATTTATTCTTATGATTTCATTTATGCTTGCTGTATAAGTAGTGTTATAATTTAAAATTGAATTAATTTACACATATTTTTGTTTAAAATTTCTGGCACATTTGCAGAAATATTTGATAAGAATTAAATTATAGTATTGGGTACCCTATCCATTTACAGTTTTGATTTACGTTGTATAAGTGAAAATTCTATTCTAAAAGTATTTTCGTATTGTTGACATATATAGTTGAGTAAATGTTGTTGTTGGTATATATATATATATATATATATATATATATATATATATATATATATATATATATATTATATATATATATATCCCGATATTTAATATATTTGCATACGATTGCTTTTAAATTTTGATATCGAATTTGTTTATTTCTAGAACTCGTACATTTAAGTTTTTGTTATTTTTGTAT
>JAPDSC010098351.1:0-14144 GCA_026290005.1 Latrodectus geometricus | reverse complement strand
TAATTTATGAAATTATTTAGGAACGACTTCAAATATTTGGAAATGATCTCTTCAAACAAAATAGGAATCACAGTGGATCGAAAGATTCTTATGATATGCAAATGGATCTTCCATTTCAAAGAAAGTGCTGCTCTAATCTTAATGAATATTCAGTAGACTAGGAAATATTATTTCTTGATACATATGTTTGGGTTTTATTACAAACGTGATAATTTACTCCTTTTCCTAGATCAAATTTTGAATTATCTTATCATTAATACACTTTTCTTCTCAGGAAATATAAAAAGCGCACAACGATGGAGAACTTATCTTAAAGTGTATGCAACAGCTTTGAAAATTGCAATGTATTTGAATTGCTTATTTTATCATATATAGGTGAATACGGTTTCTTTAAAGGGGTATGTTTATTTGTTGAGATTCAACTATAATCTTTTATGTTAAAATCATTCTTTCAGACATATGAGCAATGCTTTTTCAAGAAAATTAACTTTTACTCCTACAAAATTATTTACCATAGTTTTTAATAAACAGAGAAAAAACAATGCATCATATTTTTTCGTGATAAAATATGTATCGCAGTAATCATTTACAACTGAAAGATTGTCTGAATTCCGTTGTAAATGTGTGTGTCAGAATTTCTCTCAACATTCGTCTTCGTATGCAAATCTTTGAAATCAAAATCCTTAAAATTTTGAAAAATTTATTGGTTTTCGATTCGTGGTAATGATGCTTATATTATTATATAAAGAGTTGTATATCAAAAATATTTAAATGCGATATCGAAGCTTAAGTTTTGATAGATGTCTGGTGGAAAAGACGTGTTGCTGTTTACTTGTAAAATGAATTTTGTTTCTCACAATACTCTCTAAAACTCCTGATCTTATTTGTTGCGCAGACGTCTTTGAAATCTATATATAGTACCAGAAATTCAATTTTTTGATATTCCATGTTTGTTTTGACAGTATAAGTTACAAGTCTAACAGACTTAAATAGACAAATAAGAGTTTATTTGTTTTTTCTTAAAATAATTCGATTTCGAGGAAATTCTTGTACAGCTTTCTGTATTTTTATAGTTCTGTTTCTACTCATTTAATCTGGTCCATTTATCCTTATCAATACTCATTCCCTGATGAATCAAAAAATTTAAATTCATAGTAAAAATAAATTTTTCAGAAGACTTAAAATTTGATTTTTTTTCCTAAAGCACTAATTACATTATGTGATAAGATATAAGTCTTAAACTTATTCATTTTTTATAGCTTCATTACTTTTTTATTTACGAAGAATAATACTATCCTTGGTTTTATAATTTAATATAATAATATTACAGAAAATAAACATAAATTAAAATAACTTATGTATGCCAATTTTAAAATTCAGGTAACTCATCAGGTTTTAAATTGAATTTAAACTAATACTGATCTATTTCATATTTTAATATTTCCAATAAAAATCAATTCTGGAAATCCATAAAGAATAAAGCAATTCTTGAAATCCATAAAGAATAAAGCAATTTAATGTGTTATGAGTCGTTTAAGCAATGTTAAGAATAAAAAATTCTGAGGAATTAGTAAAATTTTATTCAACAGTTCACATTCTACTAAGTTCTGTAATTCCGAATAATCTATAAAATGGTTGGTCAAGAATGTAAATTTGGGCTGTTGCAAAATGATGATTTTAAAGACAATAAAATTCGAAAATTCGTTCTTTAAGTTGAAGAAATCTTAAACAAATATTGAAACCTACAATCGAAATAATTAAAAATGTTGCCAATTATTCTTATCAAAAATACTTACTTAATTTATGGATGTTGAATTATAACTAAAAGATATGTGTAATGATATACAATGTGTATTCAATGTATTCCCTCTCTTGTTATAAAATGATTTATTTAGAACTATTAATTATCATATTTTACACAAAAATTTTCGATTATGAAATAAAAAACCCTTTTCATGACGGCACATGAACATTTTTAAAAAAAGCAATTCAAAATCTGGGTAAATTGTAAAATATTTACTGAAATTTGAATTAATATTTAAAAGTCGAATATTTACTAACAGCATATCTAATAATTGCAATGTTAAGTTATTTTTCTGGACTGTATAATATTATGCATCCACGCCTAAATTAATAAACATAAGAGTACATATAATTTTATATCTGAAGATCAAACTTTAAAAAATTAGCTAAATTTAAAGGAGAACTATAAATACTGTATGATAAAAACAATATTATATTTATTTGTGAAAATATATTTAAATTTTTGTGCGCTGATTTTGCAAATATTTTAATCAATTACTTGTAATCATTATGTATGATTAACAGTTTTTTTCCTTAATTGATAATCTCATAACATGCTTTGAAGTTTATGTAACAAGTAATTAAAAAAAAATTAGAGCAAAAAAAAACTTAATTAAGTACATACTTAATTAAGTACATATCTTTTTAATTTTTAATTTAATCTATTCATTATATATTTTAATTTCATTCTTAACAATTATTTTTTAATATTAAAAATTTATTTTCATAGTGAATTACATGATTTGTCTTTGCATATCTGTGTTTATGGAAAACACATTTTTCAATTTTTGTAAAATGTATTTACATCTAATAAAGCCTTTAGAATTAAATATTTATTTGTATAATATTAATTATTTTGTGAAGCATAATATTTACTTTCATAAAAAATATTTTTTAAAAAGGGAAATTAATATATAAATTGAAATTTATGATATAAAAATAATTTTGTATTTTAATTAATGAAATGCCTAGTTTTCTAAAGGATGAATTTGAACTGTAAAAGGAAATAATTTTTAATGAAAACTGTAATTTATTCAGTTTTTTTTTACAATTAAGCATTGAACTAAAAATATTTTTTAATTATTTGTAATAAATGCTCTTTTTTACTTCAGTCTTAAAAAATGTCTTTCAGTCAGTTTTTTGATTAATAAGATTAATTGCAATAAATAAATTTAACTCATTCCTTTTAATCAATTTTATATAACTCAAATTAAATTTTAAGGACTTGTGTGAAAATAATTACATCTAATAGAAAAATTCGACTTAGTCTTTATTAATCCAGTTGAGACGTCTGTTCTTGAAAATTGTATACTAAAAATAAAAAGCAAATAGATTTTTTTAATGAAAACGTTACATAAAATACAGTATGTAACTCTAGAAATCAAAAACCTTTAATTTTTATGCAATTTAGGCTTCTCATCTTCCAATTAGAAAGTATAAAATTATTAGTTAAACAAAACTAAATTAGGTATTTTTGTGTAATTTAAAAAATAAATTGTTGATTTGCAACTTATTTATATTTAGTATTTTCATAGGAGCATATTTTAATGTTAAATATTTCATTTAGGTAAATGATTTTTAATGTATCTTCAAAATTATAAATAATAACTGCAGGTCATGTTCTAGATATATTATATATGTGCAAGATATGTTCCATATTTTCCCTTTCTAGAAAAACTACATAATTGCTTATAAAATGTTGTATAAATATACATATCTGTTACACAATAAAACGGTCACTAGAAAAATATTTATTTGGATAACATAACTCATTTGAGAAGCTAAGTAAATTTAAGAACATTTTATCAAAGCCAGAGTTCAAAAATTCTTCAAATTTAAGGAATTTAAATAGTGTTATTTAAGGAATTTAACTAAAAACTAACAACGTGCGATGACGTGCTTTACAAGTAATATGGAAATCATTTACTTATTACTGCATCTCATATATAAGAAAAATATTATTTTAATGCTTAGTATGTAAACAATTTTCCTCGAGATTAATTTGTGTTTTGTAATAAAACAAAATGACTACTTTCTCATCATTTTTAATTCTTTTCTATCATTTCAATTCCAAGATACACTGAAAATGTAATCCTATGTGGCATAATTAACAAAATGTTATAACATCCATTTTATTCCTTGTTTTCCTGCCATTTTGACATAAGTAACTTATTTATGAAGAAATTATGCCCGGATCTCAGTGAAAATATCACTGCGAATTAATAAAAATCCTCTCTTAGCCGTAGTTTTAGGTTTATTGCATCCAAGGTGGATGAGTATCATAACTTGATAAAATCTAATTGTTTTAAGATTTAAAGTTTGATATGAATAAATCCATTGCTCTTTAATTTCAATAATTTATTTTCTTGCAACTATATAAATTTTTATCTGCATCAAATAAACTTCTCAAATTCATATTTGTGTGTTAGATATTTTTATATTATCTTAAGTAACAAATAATATCAAATCAAATAATTTTAGTTTAACCCATTGTATTGAAATATTTCATTACAAAAATTAAAAAAGAAAGACCTCTTGAAGAGCTTGTTAGCTTTTCTTGAAATTGATTGTGATCGTAATTCATTTGTGGCGATTAAAACGATTAAACCTTTGATTTCAAGATTCAAGGAAAATTAACTGCTAATAAACATTGTACATTGAATGTCATGATTGCACCAGCATATTTCCCCTAACCTACCTCAGAATTCGGTTCTACTAATTAGGTAAAAACAGTCTTTCGGAATTAATCTTAATTTAAATCTACAGACCAAGTAAACTTCAATTCTTGGTTTGAAATCTCCAGATGTTTCCTTCGACTTGAAAGTAATTAGTCCTCTTCAGGTTTGCATGATTATAAAAGTCTAAATAAGGGATAAAAAGATTTTTAATAACAATCTTCAATCCATTTTCTAGTAATTAAGCAATTATTGCTTCAGATGTAAAACATGTTGTGGTCCAAAATATAGTAGCACTGCTGAAACTAAATCCAATATTAACCTCGCGAAAGTACTCCACAAATGAGCAAGCCATATTGGTCCTGATATTATCTTCTCAAAAATTTGTAGTAACATGACCTCTCATGAAGAAAAATTCACCAGCTGAAAAATGGATATAGCATATCATTCCAGTCTTACAGTTATTTTAAGATAACAAGAATCATTATGTTATAGAGAATCACGTTTTATGTCATCATACCAGGGGTAATGGCTTCACGATTCTTAAATTAAAATGGTCATGGCTTTCTGTACGATTTTATTTTCTTCATGTAATTTCATTGCATACTTAATCAAGAAAGAATCAAGGTTCATCATTGAAAGAGTGCATTAACAGTCATGAAGATCAGTGGAGACTATTTTGGCAATTTTGAGGGTGTCAATGACAAATGACTTGAAATCTATTTTTACTTTTAACTCATATCAGTAAAGTCATTTTTGATAAGGTAAGGATTTAATTGAACTATGGAAGAGATTGAAGGAAATTATATTGTAGGCATTGATACCATAAAGAGAAATAAATGCCTGCCATACTATCATTTTAGCTTTCTGATTTTTTGGTGCATTTTATCTTTTAGCTTTCATTATAAAGATAAGTCCCATCTAGCGAGTGAAGAATAAAAAATAGACTAAATATAAATGAGGCTAAAAATGAAAGAAAATAATTTTGAATTTAAAGATCGTATGGGAATTATAATAAATTAAAGATAAGTTACAAAATCTTTAACGGCATAATATAAATTTTAAAGTATAAATTAATAATATAATGCTAAGATTAATATTACATAGAAATAATACAGCAAATGAAAGACTATTTTTTTTTCACTTTAAATTTACTAAAATTCACAAATTAAATTCACTTTAGAAAAATTATTATTGACAAAAAAGCAAACATAAGAGAGAAAATAAGATTTTAAAAAACTTTTTAAAAATTATAAATTTATAAAATTAGAAAACAAATATATGAATTTTGAATACCCCATCAGTAAGATTAAAGCAGAAAGATAATTTTAAAATATAAACATCATAATTTATCAATAAATAAAGTTTATGAAATTATCAGGATAACTTAATTATTCAAGATAATTCAATTATCAAGATAAGATTTTCAAGAAAAGATTAATTGCGCTCATAAATGCATCTGCAATTTCCTTTAAAATTCCTGAATTAAAAAAGTAAACTATACAACTTTGAAAAATACTCGTATGCCTCTGTGAAAAATAACACTGCTACGTAATAAACAATATAAAAGTCTGCTTCAATTTATCTAACCATAGTGTGTAAGAAGTGCATCCTTTTTTCTTTGATATCTTGAAGTAAGGAGCTTAAAGAAATCTTTCTTATGACCTAGTCATTTTACTCGCCTGAGAAATGAAAGTTGAATGCAAGATATTTTTCTTTGAAAAAGTTTCAAAATTGTGTTTCGAAAGAATGAAACAGAAATTTCTGAAATGCATAGAATAAATAAAGTATAAGGCAAGAAAATTATAAATATTCCAAGGGAATTACTTTCTGAACTCTTAAAAATTCTTTTTGAAATTTTAAAATAATATTTTCTATTGATACTTCCAAGAAAATATTATATATATATTTACACAATCAAATACAAATAAATAATTTGCGTGTTATACTTAAATAAAAATTATGAAAAAAATGTTAATTCTATGTTGAAGAAATTTATATTTAGAATGACATATTATGAAAATATTTTGCATTTAAATACGAAATTAATATATTTGTTAATCTATGAATTATAAGGTATTCCATAAAATTGTTAAATTTAGATAAATTACTTAGAAAAAAATACTAATTAGATACTATGTGTAACTAAATCATTTTTCTATTTTAATGAAGTAAATTACCCGTATCAAATAAAAACTCTTTTATCAATTTAATGTTATTTCAGCTTTCTAGGTTGGTTACGATAATAATTCAATATAATATTCAGAAATTTTTTTGTAATTGTTTTGTGATTGAGGTATTAGTTGCATTTGTAAATTCAGATGTCTTCAAATTCGAGTATCCTCAAAAACTAAATTTTCTAAATTAACAAGGTTTTTATCAATTTCTTCCAAAATTATTTAATTTTTATGCAGTTTATTTTAAAAACAAATTAATGTAGTTAGACCAACATTATAAAATTTACAAATGACATTTAATTTAAATAAATTTTAATATTTAATTTAACACGAAACACATATGGCCTTATAGTGGCGTTATACAAGTATAAGCAATGTCGTTGGATTGGTAGAGTGTAAACTTAGATTCCATAGTTCAAAGAACCTATTTCCACACATCTATAGTTATCATATTTAAATATTGTAATCAAAGGCATATAGGTGGTAGTATGCCCATAGAAAAATTATGCAAATGGCTTTCAAAGAAAATTATCAGAATTTGAAAATGATATATTTTGTTGGAATCATAAAAAAAAATTAAATACAAAATAACATTAAAAACTAGTAGTGACAGATATTGGTTTATTTAATCACATTGTCATTTATAAGTTTTAAGTCATTTATCAATGTTTAAAGGTATATCAAAGGTTCAGATACTAATATATTCAAATAAAAACATAATTGTATTCAGTTGAAATGAGAGATGTCATGTAGTTTTGCATTATAGTATATGATTTATCACACCAATAGACGCTTGATGAGAATGCATGAACGAAAAAATATCTAAGAATGTAAATTATTATAATATTTTACAAGTTTTATCGATTGTATTTCATTTTTTACGCTTATAGAGCTTGAAGTTTCCATCACGTCAGATTTTACTTTTTCATTAAATTTTGAATAATCATACATTTATAAAATATTTAATCTTTTTTGCTGCTTTAAACGAGGATAGAAATATTTCACATGTAATTATTGGATATTCTAAATTGCTGAAGTAATCATGCTCTCCCAATCAAAATCTTAAACAAATCTAGTACAATTTAGATCTAGAAGGCAATAAATATATAATGGGCATTAACTGTGAAATATAAGCGATGATTATGAGAAATTATGCCGCTTTTTTATGAAACACAAAAATGGATGGCAAAAATTTAACGTAAAAGTCAGTAACATGAAAAAAATGAAAATACAAGGTGTCAGGTGAAAAGTTAATAATTATTATTAGAGTTTATATCTTAACTGTGGTTTTCACCCATTAAAAAAATTGAACGCTACCACACTATAAACATTAATATTTGTTTCCTTTAAACTACTATTAGTGTTGGATATAAATAGAAATTTAAAAATGCCATAAGATATATTTTACTTATTAATGAAATTTAAAAAAAATAAAAAAAAAACATTTAAATCAGAACATCATCTGATTAGGTTTCTGATCAGACACAGCAGTGAGAGAAACTAGTGCAAAAATATTTTTACATGCTATTAAAATATGTATGAATACCAGTTGGGACACTATTGTTACCTAATGTACCATGTATTTATAGTCAAAATCTCAGTAACTCCTTCATAATTAATTTCAACATTCTTAATAATTATATGTATTTCTATATGGCTATTAGTTGCGTAAATCTGTGAAGATTAATTAGAAGATTAATTTTTTGATAGTTGATTTAAATTCAGATGAATAATAATGAATGTGAATAGTTAAAAGAAAATTATGTGCAACCTCGTATTCTCCAAATTTGAGAAAAATAAATATTTTTTAAAGATTTTTTCAAATCTAATTTTGTATAGTAACATTGGTACTAAGCAAAATTATCATCCTATTTGGTTAGCAACTTCAATAAGAAAATAAATAAAAATATTTTTGTTGTATAAAAATTTTCAAGTGTATTTTTTTAAATTTTTTTACGTAATCATACAGATTTACAGATCATAATGAATTTTTATTTCATTATAATGAATTTATATTCAATATTTTTTCTAAGAAAACCATTAATGTATTTTGTCCCAAATATTTATCTCAATATGAACAATTCTTACGAACTCAATAGAGATGGGAATATTTCTGCACAGAATTGCATGAAAATTATCTTCTTCCTTATTTATTAAATATTAATAAATTTTTCTTCCATTATATATGATAATTTCCATTTCATAGTCGTGTTATTATTTAACTATTATTTCAAGATATAAGAATATTCAAAGTCATTTAAAGTAAGAAACTTTTTTTTTTGTCCCTAAAATCTGGGCATACATATTTCTTGTTTAATATTTAAATATATATTGCCTAATATAATTGAAAATAAAATACATAACTCTTATTCATGGAGAATCAAGTAACATAACAATAGTTTTTTCTTTATAAATGCTTAAAGTTACTATGCACGAATTTAACATCATAGAGTAATTTTTCTCAGACAGAAAGCAGAGTTGATAGCACATTGTCATTTATTTGTGAGAAATCGAAATTTTTGCACATCATGAATGGTAATCATTTATTATTTAGAAATATAGTAATTTAGTTAAGATATTTAAGTAGAAATACTAAATTGCATATATTGTATTTTACGCAATTTCAACTAATTTTTCTTATAAAAATAATTTAGATATATTATATTGATAATTATTTAAATAATTTAAGCAAAATTTTAGATAATATTTAAGAAAGAAAAATTTCTTTTCTTTTAAATTTATTTATTCAACATACGTAATTTTGTTTTTGGTTACAATTTTTTTAATGTTTGGCAAATATGTGATAGATTAGGTTTTGTTCAAATGATTTCATTCAATTTTTTTCAACATTTCTATTATAGATCATAATTTACAATAGATATGATTCAAGAAATATGATAAAATCATTATCGTTAAAAAATGAAAAGAAATAAGAAGTCTGTATTAGAATAAATAAAAAAATAGCACATATGCAGTTTAAAGTAAAATATACTTTTTGATACATACTTTTCAGAACTTTTTTTATAATTTTTTATAAAATGGTTCATTTAACATAATTTATTTTAAAAGTATACAATATAATTCTGGTAACTTAAATTCACAATGTTGATTATATGTCATCTCAATTATTATAATATATTCAGTAATTTTATTTAATATTCGTTTCATAGAGACAATATAATATATATGCCAAAATATTCATTTCTTATAACTTCTCTGCAATTTTATATTAAGATATATCTTTTTAACGCAAAAATCTAACTTTCATAATAAAGAACAAAAAAAAAAAACTCATATTCACATTCGGTACTTTCCTTTATCCATCTCCTTAATTTTTATTTACAATCTCTAGTAAAAATAAAAGTAAGTGACATTGCAACACAAATTATCAAGAACAAATATGCAAATTCAAAATAAAATTAAATATTTATTCGCATGTTAAAGAATTTAATTTAAAACCAAGTTATAAACGAGTAATTTAATAGTGAAAGGATTGATAAAATGTACAGTAAAATTTACATTTACAAGAGATAAACTAATATTTTTATTCAATTAAAAAAAGTATACAATTAACAACCCCAAAATTGTTTAATTAATTAATAATCATAGATGATAGTAAAAGAAATAAGGAATTTAGTTATCAATATAAATATTAAGTGAAAATATGCGAAAAGAAAACATTCTTATAAATCAGGTGATATCTGCTGTAAATACTATGCTAATTTGATCAGAAAATTTAATTTTATTGTTTGCGCATCAAAAAAATACCAAAATGCACACTTAAGTTCAATTGATTTTAGCGATATTTTCTGAAATTTAGAAAATAAATGAATGAACATAATTTTGTCAATTAACTGTTTTTTCTACCTATGTTTCAGCAAATTTTCATTAAAAGTATTTCGCTTATTTAAAAATCAAATCTATGAGGAAAAACTATTCAGTGTTATAATTTACTTAAACATAGTGCATTAATTTATAGATTCATTTGAAAAATGTTCATCTTTTGCATTAAATATTCCAGAAGATAAAAATTCTAGTCAATATTTGAACAACACTAGTTAAAAATTTACTTTCTAAACATTTTGTTCCTGTCTACACGTGCTTCGGATTTCAAAACTTACGCTACTTTTCTTTCAGTAAAACTGAAATCTGCTTAATGCAATTTCGTTTTCGTAAAAATCTTTGTGGTTAAAAGCATCCCATTAGCTTCCAGAATTCGATAATGGATTCATTCAGTTTTGATTATTTTTAAAATATAGTAAAACAAAATTATCTCAGATTAATATTCCAAAAGGAAATATTTATTTTTTGAAATATAAACCACCCAGTATGAAAATCATGATGTTCCATTTTTTTTTTTTTTTTTTTTTTTTTTTTTAAAAGATTCTTGTGTAAATTTATGATTTTTTTGTCTCTGATGAAAATCATAGCAATTGAAACAAATATTCTTAGTTAAAGACATAAAATTCAAAAATGTCACTATGTGCTTAACCATACTCTCTTTTTGTACTATTAAATATGAATTTGTGCATCATTTTACTTATTTTAACTATGTGTTTACATTATAAATTAGCTGAAAATCATGTAAAGTTAAGGAGAAATCAATAAATTAGAATACATCATTTTAATAAAAATATACTAAAATGATTTTATCTCTTTAAATGTTAAATTGATTACAATAACAATATTCATTTTTAAGGAAAATTAAACGCTTTCAAAATTATCTTCTAAAAATTTTGCGTAACTTTACACGAATTCATTCAGTTTCAATAAGTAGTATAATTTTCATAAAGTCCTTACAATTTTTCAAATTTTCTAAATGAGAATGATTATTTTCTAGAAACAATTGTTATGATTATTAAATTTATAATTCGAAACACTTCGGCTTAATTTTTTTATGATATCATTAACAATATTATATTGCTTTTGGTATGACATAACTTTATTAAACATATGTTCAAATAATATTATAAAAAACACTTTGGATTGCATAGCATCTCTGAATATATTTTACTCTTTGAACACTTAAGCATTTAACTTTTGTACTTTACAATAATTTTCATGTAGATTAGGATGTCTAATTTTAGAAAGAAGCTGTACACTTTTAATCAAATACTCGCAACATTCAACGTTACTGTAATTAACTTTCAAAGTTTTATGGTTTAATCAAATTTATATTCATTTCAAATAATTATTTCTTACAAATTATAAATTTAAGTTTTAAGTAAATTTGTTTGTTCTTATTAAAGGTTAAACTTTTGCTTCATTATTTTTACAATGAACCTTGTAGTTGATTTTATAATAAATTTTTTTAAAGAATGCAATATATATATTGTTTGTTATATTTCATGATTAAATTTTATATTTATATTTATTTATTAAATATTTATTTACTGAAATTAAATTTTATAATAAATTAAATTACAGACGCAATTACGTGCTCATTTTTAAAGACAAATTTGATTTAATTAAATTCTTCTGCTACTAAAACTTTTAATCGAAAAGAACTGCAACAAAATTGCAATTTTTCTAATAACTGTTAAATTGAATAATATTCAAATTAGAAAATTTTCAACGGTATGATTTAGAGACATCCAGTTTTCGAATTCTCAATCGGCATTATTTTAACAGGATTTAAACCCTCTAGGTGTTTGGGAAGCCAGTTTCGCTATCATAATTTGGTAGTTAGAGGAAATTTAAGTTTTAACTTGCTCACCCACCTGAACATAAAGCTGAATCTCGTTTTAACTGTAGTACCCTAATTTTATCTTCCCAGGAGAAATTACGATATAGATCGTTATTTTAAAACGAAAAGGTTCAGGCATTCTACTAAGAATGCGATTTAATAATGCATGTTTCTGTGCGTGACCGAAGAATCTTTCTAGCTATCATCTCTTGAGAAAGAGAATAATCTAAAATCGTTCCTTAGGGGAAAGGAATTTTTCTTGAGGCGAAATATTTGGCACACGTGTGGAGACAATACACACAATTAATTTTAATCACTATATGTTCAAGAATGAATTTAAACTCTCCCTAAGGAAATACATCGTTCAAAAGGAATTTTAAACTTTTGCAAAAATATGAAGTAAAAATTAGCCTTTAATTAGTGTTAAATACTTTTAAAAGTATATCAATATCATTTATATTTAAAAAAATGTCTAAATGCTGGGATACGAAAATTTAATTTTTTTTTCTTTTTAGGAATTTTAAATAAGATATGTTTGATTTTGCCTATTAAATTATTATTACCAAATATAATATTTGAGGAAGCAACCAAGAAATAGTGCTTTTACAAAATCATACACTTGAGATTATCCGCAAAAGTCTTATTTCAGATTTTGAAAAATATTTTAATTAACTAATAAAGAGTTTTAGTTCTAAGCTTTCAAAATATTGAATAATAAATGCAATTCATCTTCAAATCTAATGCATAAGACAATTTTATTAAATAATCGAATACCAATAAAAAGAAGTCTATGCATACATTTTGTTTTATTTTGTATTTCATTTTCCTGAATTAGATTTTTTGACAAATTTAATAAAGGCTATCTTTTAATCTATATTTTTAAATCAATAATTTATAATTAGTAACTTTTGCAAAAGTCCATGTTCAACTGAATATGTTGATCAAAATTTAAATAAATTTACGCAAATTTAATTTGTAATTAGTAAAGAAATTTTATATTCATTACATAAAATATTTTCCTCAGAAATTTCACAAAATGAAATAATTGCAGATATTTGAGAGAAAAAGTAAGAAACTATATCCGTCTGTACTGCATGAAGTCATTTACAGTTAATTACAACTGTAAAAGCAGGATCCTTTGGAATTCAAAGTACCATAAAATATTTTAAGCTGCTACTCTAAAAAATATTTCTACCAAACAATTTAGTTTTTATTGGTACTTTCTTTTACCACATAAGAATTAATTTTTTAATTGAAATTCAATGGGCTTACTGACATTTATTGTATATTAAAATTTATTTTAACATGTAGCATAGAATAATGTGTTTTTAAGGGAGTGGTACCTTTGACATTTTTTGTAAAATTAAAAATAACAATTTATAATAGGTTTAGCTAAAAATCACAATATTTACCTCTGAACTTATGAGACTTAAAATGTTGTTTTACAAAATATATATTTTTGATTCTAAAATACGAAATTTTGTTTGGTTTTTCATGATTTTTTACAATTTTTTATACTATACATTAAATTAAATTAAATAAAGTAATGGTTCTATATAATATTGAAATAAGCCGTAGAGAAGAAAAATAAATTTTGAATGACCATATTTTATTAAAATTTCATAAAAAAAATGTAGTAACAATACAAATTTTATTTTCTTATTAGAATCTTTAAAAATATTACATTTATGATGATACTCTAAATTTGAAGCATGTGGAGCTAAAAACAAATGATTAATATTCTGTCATTCTTATCATATATATATATATATATATATATATATATATATATATATATATATA
>JAPDSC010098348.1:10772-21275 GCA_026290005.1 Latrodectus geometricus | reverse complement strand
TATATATATATATATATATATATATATATATATATATATATATATATATATATATATATATATATATATATATATATATATAAATTTCGGAGTTTCAAAAACTAAATTTAAAGATTATAGTAAATGTTTTTCAAATGAAAATTTTCTGTAAATCATTGAAAGAAGATGAATAATACAGAATGAAAATAATTGAGGAAACAAAATTAAAATATTAATGCTTTTAGATTATTGTCTTCCCAAGGAATTCAATTTAAAATCTGACATACAACTATTAGTTTCTTTCTTTATACTTGAAAGCCAAAATAAAATCTGAGAAGTAAGACAACCTTATTAAACGTACATATTCATGTGCACATCTGAAAATATATCACTTAATTCTTTTTAGATTAATTTCTTATTTAATAAAACAGTATATTTTATGGGATGTTACAAATATTTTTTTGAACTAGCCCGAAAGAAATATTATCTTTTCAAATGGGACAGATTTTGTATCTTCTTACTAAATGTTACATTAAAATTTTCTGAAGACAAATTTTCTGTAAGAAGTTAATTTCATTTTAATAGCAATAACATGTAAATTAAAATACTTCTTTTCTTATTTAAAACAAAACTACCATTTTTGTTTCAAATTCAAACAAATTTATATAAATATTTGAATTGTTGGATATTTTTAAAACTAAATTACTAGAATAAAGACCATGGATATATCTAATTTCTAATCGAAATTCGTAAGTTTTATAAATATTAAATTGTAGAAGTCAAACATTTGTAAAAAAATTATATTACAGTACATGGATTAAATACATTATCAAAAAATTCAATTATTTTTTTTTCAAAAATGTTTAATGAAAATATAATTATTTGTCAAAGATTTGTCTAGCTATACAAGAATCCATAGCTTGTGGTAATTGATTCACTTTTTGAGAATAAACTTTACTTCTTATGAAATTAACATGTTTCAAAATTATATAATTCACAAATAATATGTATAATTAAAAATGTCAAGAGTCTACCAACATCTGAAAACGAAGTATTATTATCATTTATAATTTTAAATTTTATAATTATTTAAGTAAATCTAAGAGTTGGTAGAAATTATGGAAATTCATAGTGACAAAATTCTTTGATATTAAAATAATTCATAATTGCAAGAATATTGAAGATAACTCTATATATATATATATATATATATATATGTTTATATTATATATATATATTTATATTTTTTCTTATTTATATCATTAGCTTATTGTTGATCGATACATTTATCCATTAGTTAAATTTGGTCCCATTTTAATCTTATGAACATTAAGTTGAAGTCTGATTATAAGCAATTTGTTTCATGAATACTTTTTCAGTTAGACTGTTGAAAGAAAGTCAGAACTGTTTTATGATCATTAATGCAAGGAGTTTAGACTGAATCAGTCTTCAGAATTTATTTGCATAAAAGTCAATGAAGAACTTGACTTTAAAACCCTTTTGAATGCGTCATAAAATGTGAAGGAAAGAAGAAATTCCCTGAGAGGTTTTGCTAGTTCAGAAGTAATAAAAGTATTTTTTTTATGTTTCCTCTTGCTTTGTATTTATAAAAAAGTTAAATTCCATTTGCTTAAAAAACGATGAAAGTTAGAATCTTAATTTTTCCCTGTAAATTTCAAGCTCATTACGTCTATTAAAAGATGGGTTTCTTAAACAGATCATCTTACTAAACTTCATATTATTTATTTTTTAAGTAAAATGATTCTTTGCTATTTTTTGAAAAAAGGAATAACCATTTACTTTATCCGAAGCGTTCAGTGTGTGAAGTTTCCAAAATAACAGTTTTCATAGTATATGATTTTATTGTGGTAAAAAGCAATTTATTACTGATAATAATATTGTGCAAATCTATTTTTTCATAACTATTTAATTAAATTCTTAGAAAAATAACATGAATAGAAGTGTAACATGGACAGAAGTGAAAGCTATTTCTGAGAGCGTTTGGTAAAAATGCAAAATTGTTCTTTCAAATATAAAAGAAACATAATTAATAAAAAAGTCATAAAGTTAATCAAAATCATCAAAGCATTAGTATTTATCCTTTTATCTAATCTAAGTGACATCTATCAATTTACCTCTAGTTATAACTGCTTTTAATTAAATGAATCTACAATAAACGAGTGTTCGTGATTTTATTTGTATATTCCGATTAATCTGAAATATGAAAGTAAATGTTATATGAAATATATTTTTTACAATCAAATTTTAATTTTTTTGTATTGAATTGCTGCAAATTTTACAGTCTTTTACAAATACAATCAATTCTTGTGAATGTCATTTAACGATAATTGTCTCATGGTCAACTAAATTGAGATTCAAAAAGTAGGATGTGTATCAGGGATTTTTATATTAAATTTCTAATTATTATCTCATCATGATATAATGTGTTCTCTATTACTGTATCTTTTAATAATCCTTTCTTTGGTGGGTTTCTATTACGATTTTTTCTACTTTTTCTTGTTTCTGATTCAGTAATGTATGCATGCTGAAAGGAGATAATTAAGCGTTAACAAGCAAGTGTGCAGCTGGCTCTGAAGTCACCAATAACTTATTCAATCTTTGTTTGCTACCACAAACTAGATTTCTTTTAAAATTTTCTCTTTTATCAATTCATTTTATTTCTGTATTGGCTTTGCAGTCAGTTTATTAGGATATTTTATTGCTTTAACAATTTTGTTTCATTAACACAAGAAAGTGGTATTAATATTTCTTAAGAATTTGATTTTTTATTCTCAAATGCATCGGAGTTAAAAAGCAGATGAAGTCATTTTCAGAATTGTGTTTCTGAAAAAAAGGGATTTAAGGGTAAAACAGTTCTTTTATTTTATATATATATATATATATATATATATATATATAGTAACAAAATGGAATTCATTTCAAATATGATGACGTTTTCTCTAAGACTTTTGAAGAATTATTAACTTATTTTGAAAAGTATTATTGTAGAGTAAAATAAAAATAAATTTAGCCAATGGAATATCTTTATGTTTAAAATTTAAATGCATTCAACAGGAAGTTACTTTAAAAATACCGTTTTATTTTTTACGCATTATTTTTATTTTACAGTACAAAAATGCTTTTGAGAAAGAAAAAAAAAAGACTATTACAAAAATCTTAGAAAAATAGTCTGAATTTTTTTCTTTATTAAAAGAAAAGGTAAACGTATATAGAAAATATTTTATTTTAGGACTATTTGAAGTGAGATTTTTTATCAATAATATAAAGTTATAATGTCAATGATATAATGTCAATAATAATACAATTGTATACTGACGATAATATGATAAAGTAACTTATTACTATTATCATCAGTATACAAAGTAATTTTTTTTTGATTTAGCATGACGAGTCATTTTATTATTTTAAATGAATACTTTACTTTCACTTTTAATAATACATCTTTCAAATATAATTATTTCACTTAAGCTTTTTTTAGTAAATATTTGATACAATACAGTGTATTCTCTTAAATGTTTAAAATTACACTGTAATGATAAATATTTTATATAATTGTAGTGCAATAGGTATATATATGGTTGTGCTTATATTTATTGAAAGCTGTGTTTTTAAGTATCTTGGATAAAAAATTAAAACATTCAAATATATTTTACCCAAAATTATTGTAAATCCAATTATTAAAATTGTTTATATAAAAATATTTTTGTGAATCTTATTTGAAAGCGAGATTTCTCTTTCAGGAATCATTTTGTGAACTTTATAATTGAAGCAGTCAAATTTACAATATTTTGAGGTATAAAATGTCTTCTTTTCGCTACCGGATAAAAATTAGATTTATTTGCTAAAGAATTTTTGAAATAATATTCAATAATTAATAGAATTTGCTTAGAAGTAGTATTAATTTGAATAAAATATATAATTTATGCAATCTAAAGATAATCACATATGTTTATTTCAAGTCAAAACCAATTATCTTAATTAACTGTGGAAGGGGTTTGCTTTTACATTAAAATTTCATTGTAAAATGTTTTTTTTTATCATAATATGTCTTGAATCTTTATTTATGCAATTACTTTTTAGTTACAAGATGTCCTACAACTTCATTTTTTGTTTTTTTAAAATATTTGTAGTATTAACAATAAAGAAAATATAGTTCACTTTGTCAAAACGACTATCTAAAAACGCAGTTTTATTAATTAGCAATATTGTAATTATTCTATAAAAGCCGTATTGTTAATATTTTAAATATTGCAAAACGTAAACTTAAGTTTAATTTCATATATTATGACATGGATTTTTAATTAATGGTTAAGATTTATTTGAATGTTTGAGATACCAATCATTTCCCAATTCTTGTTTTGAAATGTGAAAATAAAGAAGGAAACAATGAGAGAAAATAATTGTGCAACAAACAAGAGAAGAACTAATTGTAAAATTGAATTCCTGATACATAACAAACTTGGATATTCAGCTATAAAACTGTATACTATGGAAGACAAAATTTTTACAGTAATTTATGTAATAAACTACAAAGTTTAATTGTAACTCTGATTGAAGCAAAACCATCATATTTTAATAGAAATTAAAACTAACAAACGAAATTTCTCTAGTAATTTTTTTGTTCAGAAAATAGGAGCTATCGTTATAATGTGCCAATAGAAATACATTTTTGGAAAATTATATCATTATAGTGTTATCTTTTTATTTGTTTTTATTGAACATTTTAAGGATTAAAATATTATACCATTTGGTTTATATATTGTTTTCTGTGTCCAACAGCATGTCCTAATTTTTTTTTTAGGGAAAAGTGACTCAAACATAATAAAATTTCTCAGGATTACTATCTGATAGTGTTATTTCATTAGAGTTAGCAATAGTATTTGAAGCATTATACACAATCTATAGAATTAATATATCCGATATTGAAAAATGAGTGAATTTAAGCTTTGATAGCGATTATTATATAGATTTTGAGAAATTCAAATTCATTCTCGCATTTGTCCTTTCAAACTCAGATACTAATTAAATTCAATGTGAATTTTTAACTCCACTGCAGACTTTAAATTTCATTAATAAAATCTTACACTATAAAATAAATAAATATTTTATCAGCAAAACTGCATTATGTTATAGAAATTGAAACCAGTAGATACAGTAAAAGTTTTTTTCTTGAAAAAATAAGAACTTACAATTTATCTAAGAAAAGTGTAAGTGGAAATGCTTTTTTTGGATCTTATTATCGTAAATGGAGCTTTTATGCAAACATAATTAACGTGGATTTTAGAACTGAGGATTAAAAGAGAAAATCCATAAAATCAATGCGAAGACATCTCATTATAAAAGTAATATATGAGTAAAGGATTAAAATAAATGACGCATTTAATTTGTGAATAAGTTATATTGATGCATTAAGTATAATTATTATTTTTTCACATTAAGTATTTTATGTTAATTTTTATTTGCCTAGTATTTTTTTTATAAAATTTTAATTCATGAATATGTGATAGATTCTATACATTCTAAAACTTCCTCGTTTATAATATTTTCCTATTTAAAATATAAAGATATTGTATTCAAATAATTTGGCCGAACATTTAAGAAAAACTTTTTGTGCATAAATTATTTTTATCAAATTTTAATTTTAGCACAAATTTGTCTAAGGATTTTTGTCAATAGGCTTTCAATAATCAATTGTCGACGAAAGAAAAATCTTCAGAAATTAGGAGCATTCCGTAGCTTAGGCTTTTCTAAAGCAAACGACATCCTAACAAGGTTTACAGTTTTTATTTGTTATTTTTGCAATTGCAGCTGAACAAATCTATCTAAAAATAAAAGTGCAGATTAAAGATTAATTTTTTAGAACTGAAAACATTTTTATAAAAATCATGTTTTTCTAAAGTAAAACAAATTAAAAGCTAAACTCCTTAAGTCACTACCAAATTAAACATTTCTTAAAAGCCATTTATCAAACTACTAGAGTACACAGATTGAATTCTAATTCTATTTCGAATATAACTTCTGTCATTCTATTTTATATTGAAATAATGTTTCACATTTAGTTTCACCCAATTTTTTTTAAAAGTTGTTTTCTAGTTGAAACATTTTTCAAATATAAATAAAGTAAAGTCAATATAAGTAATTTATTTGTAATTTATATAAAAAAAAGTTTTAATACTAAAAGCTTCATAAATGAAAACGTATGTTAATTTTTACATTAAGTCTTACACTTAATATGAATATAAAACTGTCTAATAGTAAAATATTAGGTTTCAATAAAATCATTGATACGATTCTATGTCCTAAGCTGAACCAAGTAATTGCAACTTTGTGTACTAGTTTATTTATTGAATCAGGTAAAACATAAAAAATAAAAACATAAAAAACAAAATAATGCCAAAACTTCAAAAGAGACAACATTTAGTAATGTTAGCGTCCAATATAGCAAACCGAGTATAGTACATTAGGTAACACAAAATAGCAATCGCAAAGTAAATAATTATTCCATTAAATAAAAAATAAATTTAGTAATGCCAAAAAGCAACTACTTATTCCATATCATCCCAGAAAATTGAGCTTTTGTACAAATGTTTTAACTTGGTTTAAGCAGTTATATCATAGTTAAATTTTTATATGATTGCTTGGAAAATTTACTTACAAAATTGTGTTAAAAAGGCAGTAACAGTACCTTTAGATAACATGCTTGTATATATTTTATTTGCTCTAATTATTCTGAGGTGTAATTTAATACTGATAATTAATATTGAAAACTACATTGAGGCTACCTGACAGCAAATGTGGCAATGTACTATTCTATATAAAAGCCTAAATTAAAAACCTGTACTCGAATTTATCTTACATATATAAAACAGTGATTAGAAAAAATCTGAGATAAAACTAGTTTAAATCTCACTGTGAATTCTGTAATCTAACACTTAAAATCGGTTTGTTATATTCCTCCTTGCAATCTAGGTATTAAAATTTTAATCCTATCTCCGACATGTTGTGAACGCCTCAATAATTTCGAAAGCTTTTTTTCTTGATTTGCATTCAAAATATACTGCATATTCCATAAATAGAAAGGCTCCACCATTCGACTAGAATACATTGCTTCCACTTGTGTTTCCAATCATTGCATAATTCAACTTTTAACTTAACATAAAAATGTTCATCTTCTCTCACGTAATTTGATTATGGTATTTTCCACAATTTTTGCTAGAGACGCCTATGAATATTTTACCTTCATAGATATATGCAATGTATTTTATATTTGCACTATACATAGATTTCGATACATGAAATAACTTGTGAATTATTCTCTCATAAATCAATTCGCTCACTTAATGTCACAAAAGTAATTATAATATGTTACGTAATTCCAACAAAGTCTTTAAGGCATATTATTACCAAACAATAATTTTTTAAGATCTTTATAAAATACAATAAAATACTTTCTTTAATGTATGAAGTATAAATCGTATCTCATTAAACTCGTTCTTTCTAAATGTGAACAAAATGTGTTTATAGAAATAAGACCCAACTTTGAATATAAATAGCCTGACATCATTATAATGTGTAGCATCTAACTGAATAAAATTATAAATAGATATCATAACTTAATAATAATGACATTTGTTTTTGCATTTCTTATCACTCATTCTCAGCATTTAGTATGGAAGTAAAGTTTATTAATATATCATACAAATTATTGTTTCTTTTATTTTCAAAATTTTATCATGAAATTGTATATCCATTGAAATTATAAGCTTTTATTATATACTAAATATTTTATTTTCACATTTAACATGTTGAAATGATTTACATCAACAAAACATGTAAATGATTAAGGATCGGTCATATTTGTATTTATTTAAAAAATAATAGGATAATATTTAAATGTTTCATGAATATGTTTTTTCATGGAAAAAATAAACATAAATAGAAAATCATACCAATGATTTTGAAATGTAAAAAAATTGAAAAAGTAAACGCCGAAATTTAACTAAATAATAGTGCATCGTGGGAATGTTTAAGACTGCTTTTAATATTCTCAAAGATTTGGGATAATTAATTTAAAGTACGTTGTGTGAAATGTAGCAGTTGCTAGCCATCCTTAATGGAGGGGTAAATGGATATTTCAGCAAACAGTCTCAAAGAACAAGAATGTTTATTTTTCTTTTTAAAAGCCTCAAAAAATTACTAATAATGGACATAGCAATTTATCTAGAATATCGATAGATATTTGTACGTATTATATGCAATGTTTACATATAAGTGTAAAGTATTTCCTATTGAATAATACATAAATTTATGTATGCAGTAGTAATTATAAATATTATTTCATAACCTTCTTTTAATTCCATTGAAGGAGATAACTCAAAAGCTTTTCAGTGCTAGCTTTCTATCTACTTAGTGATATTGCTAGGATAGTGACATTCTTCATACTTTCATTCATCCCACTAATTCTCTAGTGATTAAAGAGATGAATGACATTGTCATTCTTGTCCGGTTAAAGAAAAATCGAAATCCACTATGTCGAATCATTTTAATTTAGTGGTCATGTTTTTACTTATTATTGATTAATGTTTTCACTTAAAGTTGATTAATAGTTATACTCAAATCACTAATTCATCACACTTTTTAAGACACTTGGGTAGATAATTTTAAAGCATAGCATAATAATATTTCAAAAAAAGTGAAGACGACATAAATTTATATTCAATCTTGTTAATTGTTGGTTTCAAAATATTAAATTGGGCAGAATCGTAATAAATTATTGTATTTGTCTTTTGTAATAATATATTATAAAATAATTATTAATTTCTGTGAACATTGATTAAATTAGCAAAATATTTGGATTTTTTAATGGAAATCTGGGACACAATAAATTTGTTATCTTGTTAACTTATTAATTTTGCCATGTTAAATTTATTTTAACTCATTGTAAATTGGGTTATACTGTATGTGTTGTTAAAATATCTGATTCAATAACTTAGAGATGCACGTGTTTATGATCTATACAAAAATTCCAATGTATGTTTGTATTGCAGTTTTTTATGGTGCATTTGTTTGCACAAATTATTTTTATTTTAAATTAATATATTTTACATACATTTTTTTACTAACTTCTCTTTGTTGAAATAACATAAATCATCATGGTTTATTCATTTCAAGGGAAAAAAAGGAAAGAAATGGATTTTTAAGGAAATAAAAAGAGCCCGCATTAAGTTGAATTTAAAATTAGAAGCAGAATTCAGAGCTAATTGATGGTAATGATTCTTCTCTATCTGAGATATGATAACAAAGGTACGTTATTGATAAAATATCATTTTTTGAATGCTTTACCTTATGTCATGATGTTGAGTGAAATGACAGAAGCGTAACATAATGAAATGACGAAGCGTAATCATACAGAAGCGTAACATTAAATAGAATACACGATCATATCTTAATGATTGTATTTTTTATTGTATTATTTACCAATTATATTTAATATTATAATTAGGGAAACATTTCTCAGAAAATATAGAAAATCTGGAAATAAACTTGCAATTTACATATATATGTTTGTTTCACATCCCATTACATCTTATTTTTAATGCTTAATTATTAGGTAGCTATATAAATAGTTTTATCAAAATAATAAATTTATTTTATATCATAAAATGATGCCATAAATGTACTTTTAAAGTATTTCTTGTCAAAATGGTATAATTTAAATATATGAAAAGTATAAATTATAGTGAAATATATTTATTGATCAATATAAATAAACTTCATATTTCTATATAACATATTAGTTATTTTGCATATTATTTTTCTTACTCGGGCACTTGATACTTAGGAAATAAATGTAAGTATAGAAATTTGAAGGAGAGCCATTAAAGTAATTATGTGTAAATTAGGAAAATAGTATTTAAATACATTTCTATAATGTATTTAAATACTATTTTCATAATTAATAGCATATATTTCTTGTCACATATATTGTGTTATTTGAAATGTTTTTACATGGAATTTTTAATTTAAAATCGTAATTTCGAAAAAAATAATCAAAAATAGTTTTGAATTTTATAATATATAGCAAATAAATTTCGTAAATAACTGTAAGATTCAAATATAAAAGACATTTACTAAATTTAATAAAGTAAATACCACATATTAATCACATAATACCTCCATAATCATTTCAATGATTAAAATGTATAAATTTGATACATTATTAAATAAATGTTATATTCTTGTTAAAAAGATAATAAAAAAAATTATTCACACAAACACATTTAAGCATTAGTTTGTTTAAAGTGTGGGTTTACTGCAAAATTCTATGACCATCACATACATATTGATTTTATTTAATGTTTTATTTGTCATTAAGGACAATTTATCATCTTATATTTAAAAATACAGGCTATTAAAATTTTCTTAAAGTATTATTTCTCATTCATGAACATACAAATAAGGAAGTGCATTATATATATATATATATATATATATATATATATA
>JAPDSC010098348.1:0-10672 GCA_026290005.1 Latrodectus geometricus | reverse complement strand
ATATATATGACACACACATGATCTTATAAATCCTCATATATTACTTATTTTTTTTATGGTGGTGGATTTTTTTTTTTTTACATTTGATGGGATTAAGTATATAATCCCATTTTATAACCTATTTTTACTCGATTCCAATTTGAACTAATATATCTTAATATTATCATAAAATATTATTATTCATTTTGAATTTGAGAGACAACACATAATCATCGAAATATCTGTATATATTTATTATCTTAATTGAAAAATAGCAAATAGTACTTCGCATTTTATGATATTTCATGTTATATTTTGAGTAATATTCAATTATTTATACTTAAAATTAAAAAGAGTATTGATTAAACACTTTTATTAAATTGCGGAAGTATGCTAAAACGTTATTACGTAATAAATGAATAATCTTTTTAATTAAATAATATAAATTTAGGACTATAATCTCTATCTTAAGAACAATATTTTAAATTAAAGCATCTCATTTTGTACTTTATTTAATAAATCTCATTATTTTACAATAGAATAAATCTTTATTTCAATTTCAAAAGAAATAATAGGTAAATTATAATAAACCTAAATAATGGATGGATTATAATTTGATGAAAAATTAATCATGAAATATTATGCAATTGTAAAAGAATATATTCAGAGCAAACTATTTTTATACGTCCGACTTTGTTATCATAATTTCCCTATTCTTCTGTTTTATTATAATACTATTTTGTTATAGCGATTTTTAGACTGAAAAGCCTTTTTCCTCTAAAGCAGAATTTTCAGATTAGATTTTATAGGGTTTCTTTATTTTGAGAGGGCTATATGTCTTTGGAAATGTATCGATTTCATTTCAATGAAATTTACGAATATCGGTATCGACATTATTGCAAGCAATAATGCTGACTCATATTGATAAATTGTGGCAGAGGTGAAATGCAAAGTCCACTCCTCTCAAATTTTCCCACCATGACGCTGACTCACTGAAGGAGCAATATATTCCGTGAAGGTCAACAGTGAATAAATTAATGATGCTTCATTTATTCGAACAGTTGTTTTATATTTCCATTTATAGTCACTATTCATAGTCAGTTCTACGGTAATGTGACATTAAATATATTTCAAGTTTGATAGATTTGGAAAAAGGTTTTGTAACTCATCTTAGAATTTTTAAGAATAAAGATAATCAAGCATTAATTATTTTTATTTTTAAATGAATAGGTGTATTATTAAGTCTTTTGTTTAGTAATATATTAAGAAGCTCGAACCTATGTATTTTGTTTCTCTATCCTACACTGTTCCAAGGAATTTGATTTTTGAAATCTGATGAAGAAATATAGATTTCACAACTTCTATTTTTATTGAAATTTCATTCATTACATGTATAAAAGTTCACGTATATAACATAATTTCCCTGGCTATCTTTCAAAATAATTTAGGTGTAATTAAAATGAAAGATTAATTTAGGAAATTATAATCCATGTAAAAATAAAATATATTATTAAATGTCAATAGTTTGCCATTTACCAAAAAAAAAATATCGAATATATTTTGGCTTGTGGAAAAGGACATTGTTTATGAGATTTAATTTTCCTTAAATTGTGACAAATTTTGAAAGGATGTTTTAGTGAATAATGAATAATGCTCTGTCACATATCCTAATATCTACGAGCATAAATATTAGAAACCAACTTATCTATAGTTAAATGAATATTTAAATCCGTTATTAATAAAATATATTAAAATCATCTAATTAAAAACAAAAACTTTTTGGTTTTTATTCCATTATTATTGCATTGTAGTTATTCCACATAAATATTAATTTTTTTAAATTACGTAATTTAATAATCCTGCCAATGTTATTCTCTTATCTTATTACATTTACAACTAATATTAATATGCATTTCATATCTCACTTTGTAATTAAATTTCCAGTTTATAGGATTTTCATTTCAAAAGTAATTTTTTTCTCTAGAAGAATACAGATCTTAGTGATAGAGTTGAAAACAACCAGACTTTTTTTAATAAATGTCAATTGAATTTGAATGACTATCATAAATTTAATTCAGTATTTCTTTTACGACTTTAATAAATTTCATCAACACTTTCATTTTTCTATGACACATTGGAAAGAAATTTAGAACACTGGCAGATGTAAAATCAGTGCACAAAAATATAATTTTATATAAATTAAATTACTTCATACTTACATGAGAAAAATCGTAAACATGATTAAAAATATTACGAAAATTTAAATTATAGATTGAATACACAATTATTGAATTATCTTAATAGAAAGACTAAAAGATATTTTCTTGTTTAGACTGACACAAAACTTTGTTAAAATTTAAAGATCCTGAAATGAAAATAAATTTATATTTTTATGACACAAATTAGTCAATTTAGTAGATAAATTAAAATAGTTAGAGAAATGTATGGGAGAGGAATGCGAAAAAGAATGTTTGAGAAGTATGAACATTTGATGCTTCCCATTTTTCACGTAATTAATGCATGGATTTACTACTTATTTTAGTTATGAAACTTGATTTTCATCATATCAAAAAATCACCTGCCATCATGAAATCATTTAAAAAATAAATATTAATCAACAGTTTATGTATTTGTAATTATTTGAATTTATAGTCTTATTTAAATTATATTAACTGAATAATTAAATAAAATAATAATAATAATAAATAGGTAAATTAATAATTCTTATGTACTTAAGTTTTTGAACTGCATATTTTTGGAAAAACTAGAGTCAATTCTTAAGATCATGAAATATTATTTTGAGCTTTAATGCCAGTTTAGAAAGCAAACAAATAACTAAATTATTGCTTTATACTTTTAAAAAGGTTGTTTTCTTTGATACTAAACGTAATTTAAGTCATTCACATTACATTAATTAAACAAAATATTAAGCTAGAAAATATATCATGTTTTCTATTTTCTTCGATGAAAATGAAATATATTCAGATGGTGAACATTAATTTTCAAGGAATATTTATAAAACCATTTTGAGAAAAACTATTATTAATGCAAAATTACATTCTATTCTTTCTTCAGAAATATTGTGTTTGGCATTATGCAAGCATAATAAATAATATTGATTGATAAATAACATTTCATGATAATGATCGAGAAGACAATGGCAAAATATTTTCATGACCATAAGACATCACCAAAGAATATATTGAAATTAATGTTATCTCATTAATAAGAATAGTGTCAATCAATGTTCTGATGAACGAGGAATTCATATAGAAAACTTAGTAAAATAAGGTATCGCAATGGAAGGTGTAAATGAGTAATTACTTATTGATCTCGAATATTTCCTGTGAATCCTACTTTTTATAATGTTAGAAAGGTAATTCTTGGAAAGTTTTTTTCTATAAAAGCAAGATCAAAATAATATGTTTTAATTATAATAATGCTTTATATGTCTGTAATTTAAAAAGTTAAGCTGATTATAGACCACATTTAACTATATTTCATACTAATAATAATAAATGTTGTCTGCAATTGTCTTCATACCTTTGCATATGTCTAATATAAGCAGTTAAAATAAATCGAACATAATCTTATAACCCTAAAATTTCAAATCAGTTGAAAACAAAGTTTTTGATTCATTGTGTGTTTTTTTATTTATTTATTTATTATTATTATTATTATTACAAAAATTTGCTTTATCTTTGATTTTACAAGCTTTAAATTTAATAAATGTTAAGTACTGTGTGTTTTCATTGGTCAGAATTTTTACATTCACAAACTTAGAGTAAAATACCTTAGATACTTTTCAAGACTCTGGGAAAAAATTGTATTTTTTAATGGTGCTTGATTTTTATCTTTTGAAATTTGAAATATTTATGATTTTATTGATATTTCTTGTAAATCATTTAAAGATATATTCAATCAATACAAAAAAATAATGTAAGATACATAGAAGTGTAAACAAAAAAGAATTTTTGTTTTTACCAAAAACTGTCACTTTGTCATCTTAATCCCATTTATTAATATTTTTATTGGATAAAAAGCTTGTAAACAAATAGACAAGAAAGAATTATGATTGCTTTGAATTTAAAAAATCAGTTAAATTTATAGTAATTTTATAATCATAAACAGAAAAACAATTTGCATGATTATTGCATATTGTATTTCTATTACTTTTATTTAAAAAATATCCTCCCGTATGCAAATATCAATTAACTATAAAATGCTTGAGCTGCAGAATTCTGAGCAGTTATTGTGATGATGCTGATTTAGTGTTATGTTGCAACCTATTCAATATTTTAAAAAAAAATACATATCTTAATTTAAGTATTTTTTTTAAAATCTCCTATAGTTTCATGAGTTTTCTTACTTTTTCACCTTTGAAAAAACACTATTACAAAATCATACTTAAAACATTAATGTGAAAATATAATGAATTTATAGTTTAAACATATTTTCGCACATTTTGTGTCAAAGTAATATATAGCAATTTTTGAAAAAGCTATAATTTCTTGCAACTGTATGTAATCAAAAACATTTTGATGACATGGTCAGTTATAATATATTATTCTTATGAAAAAATATATAGTAATATATTTTTTCATAAGAAGCTGTTCAAAATACATATCTTTGAAAATCTGTTAATTTAACTTTTAAAATGTAAATATTTCGCTGATTAAATGCCAACAATTTGAGCATACGAAACTGCACTATTTATTCTAGGCAATTGATGGACAACTTTGCCCAACAAAGCGAAGTGATGACTTAATATAGATACAATGTTTTAAGCAGTGAAAGCAATCTAAAATATTTCTCAATATTAAGCAAATTCAAGCATTTCGTTAAAAAAAAAAACGTTTTCTTCTGTATTATTTTAAAAACATATTGCTTTAATGTTTTACAATTATCATGCTTTACCAAATATTTTATAACTTAAAGTTCAAGTTTAGCAAGAAGCTCAGTTATAGAAATATGAATTCTAGTATTTAACATAAAATATTTTAAATTTGAATATTAAACTTAAGTAAAATGATAATTAAAATGATGATATAGAAGCTTATGGAATAAAATTAACACTTTTCATTCTCATAAATATTACAAGGTATCCAATGCTCTTTGCTTGATATATGGTGGTGGGATTTTAGAAATTTTAATGCAACCTTATAAAATTATACACTTGGAAAAGCTGAGGATAGGCTTACCTATAAAATCAGAATAAACCTTTTGCTAAAAGACAACATTTTTTTCATTAAGATGAACAGCTTTAAATTAATGTGAAATAAGCAACAGATTAACAAATTATATTAGTATAAATTTAATCAGAAATTAGTATAAATTAAATAAGCAAAGAAGAAAGTTTGAATTTCTAGTTATCTGTAAGCGGAATATTAATAAATGTGATTCTGACAATGAATAACCGAAATTAAATGTGCTAGATTAAAAACTCATTTCATTAATGCACATTTTTTAAAATTAAATAATATTTATACACATATAATAATACAATTCATCAATTAATTAAATATCAAGGTTTCATACTCACATTATTAACTTTAAATGACAAGTAATAACAATTTAAGAACCGTATTATTTAACTGTATATATGCCAGTAAAAAAAAATCAAATGTATATTTCAATAAGGAAGTAATTATATTCAAATATTGTAGCAATTTTCAAAAAATGTGAGTAGTTGATTTTGAAATTAAAACTAGAATCCCACACACAACAGCAGAATTCATTTATATATTTAGCATTTTTTATTAATCAAATCTAATACATTACAATTACGAAATTAAAGAAACATATCATTTACAATGATTTTGTATCAAACACGCGTATCTTATATTACTTAAATAAAGCACGCCATTTAATATAATGCATCATATTTGAAACATATAACAGTATGAAAACAAAAAAAAGATATCGTGTCATTTTAAATTCGCATTAAATCAATCCGAAATATAAAATTTACATAAACTAAAGTATACTTGTTACAATAACATGATAAAAATATTTGTTTACATGACAAATGAATATGATTCATGAAGAAATTTAAATTTTAATAAATCTTTCTTTACCAATATACTAAATACTAATTAATTGAGATACCTCTGAAAGAATTGTTAGTTACTATTAATTAGATGCTACAAATAAATTACGAAATTATTACATAGCTTTATTTATCATTATCATTGTTTTCCACCACATTGAATTTAAAAGTAGGATTTTATAGTTTTATACTCATTAATAGTATCTTCCTGTATTTTATTGATATCTAAAATCATCTCTACTAAGTTATTAAGAGTTTTAATGCAATAAAATGAAACATAAACAATTCATTTTTCATGACAAGCTTCAAATGAGAAAACAGTAATTGAACGTTTTTCCTAAGCAGATTAATATATCACTTTGAAATTAAAATCGAATTTCTATATATTCAGCAATAATAATAGAAATGAAAATTTGATAATTTACCATGCAAATAATATGTCTCTAATCTGAAAAGCAAAAAAAGGGAAATAAGAGAAACAAGTATTTCATCAGAATTCATTTATCATGGATCACAAAATCAGTTTAGTGGCTCCATTCAACTCTATAATACCTTTATATTATTTTAGTTTTAAAGATATTTGATATATTGCAAATTGTCTAGACTAATAAATAAATGGCACATGCAATATATGTATTAAGGATAAAAACACTAATTGAAATTGCAATTAACTTTGTTTTACTTCCGATATGGAGTATAAATTAAGATGATATTAATATAAAATTAAATGAAACTGGTATTATGTTATTACATTATTACCAGTACATTCTACCATTCAATGTACCACTGCATTTTTCGTACCACCGCGGTACTTTACAGCATATCATGGCATTTGGCTAAGACGGAAATACACTTATTATAGATACTAAGTAGAAGTCTGTCTTTAACCCCACAGTACGCTGGAATGGTGCAGCGGCCTATCAACATGGTTGCCATCATACTGGTTTTGCATGTTGTTAGACAATGAATCTTTCTTTACTCTTGAAACAGTTAACAACTACTTTCTTATTTAGAGAGACCATGGTCAGTGGTCTCAGTCAATCTTTGTTTTATGAAGGCATGCAGTCATAACCTTTGGTGTGATGAAGTGAGGTGCTGCTATTTCATACGATATCAAGTCATCTCACGTCACCCAAGGGACAGTTTCATGAAACATCACCCAGAAGACAGTTTTCAATAAAATAATGCCCAGCCCAATACAACTCGTATACTTCTGGACAAATTTTGTGCTGCTATTACTTTTCCTTGTTCAGCAAGGTTACTAAACATTTATCAATCAACATATCTTGAACATGGAACATATTTGGCCACCCTAAAATATCACATATCTGAAACAACAACTGGTGAATATCTGGCAGAATGTATCACAGATGACAGATGACATTAGGAGTCTCTCTGTTATTCTTTACAAGGACATATCATATATAATATGTATCACCGGATGAAGAGGTTTCAGCATCAGTTAATTTGAGCATTCAAGCTGTAATGTTGAGCCGTAGATAGACTCAATAATTTTGGTGTTTTTATCACTTCATTATCTGTGTATAAACTGTTCTCATATTTAATACCATTGACACTTCTACCTTCGTGGTGTTTCAATTTTTTTTTTTTTTTTTTTTTTTTTTTTTTTTTTTTTTTTTTTTTGCAAAAAATGAATTTTGCGCTTATGTTGTTGTTATTAGTTAAGACACTATGGCGAATCCAAGCCCGGCCATCTGGGACTATGCGAATGAAGTCAGATAAAACGTCTTCCGTTTTTTTAGAATAGGGCAATCTTTTACGAGAAAGGAAGTACTCATAGTTTTTAGACTAGTAACTAGTAGACTTTTGCTCATAGTAGAATTTTGCTCATAGTTGGCAGCAAAATCTGTGTCTTCATTTCAGAGATAGGAAGCCAGAAAGGACCCAAAGCCTGTTTCCTAACACCGTCAGAGGTATTAATTTGGAATGGGTTCATGGAGGACATAATGACTTTATTTCGATTAATTTGGAATGGGAAATTGGAGGACATGGAGGATCTGCGATTTGAACTCACAATCTTCCTGAAAATAGAAGGACTCCCTAACCAACCAGACCACAGTGGGGCGGCACTTTTGTGTTAAATCATCTGTTATATGTAATAGAATGAAATTTTAAAGAAATAAGTCTTCAAATTCATTTAGAAATTCATGTTTTTTTATTTTTATTATTTTTTTTATTGCTGGTTATGGAGCAATATAAGATATCAGAAAGTTTAATTGAAAATACAGTTAAGTTGTTATGATAAGTATTTCCCACCTTCTTAGTGTTTTAAATGTCACAGTTGATTACGTGAAAAACTATCGTTTTTTTCTAACAGTGATGATGTTATTCTAATTAATAAGATAGATTTTGCTTTGAATATCATGAAGATGAGCTTTACCATGATTATATACAAATTTTAGGGTTTCTTCTTAAATCGTGTAGGTCTCAATTTGAAATATCTTTATGATTAACTTTATTTTGGTTCTTTAAAAATATTACTTAAGCAAAATCTTTGCATTTGTAAACCAAATGGCAGCTTTTTTTTAATATTGGTTAGCCTGAAGTAGTAAAGTGATAATTTTATTTTTTTTACTTGAATATAAATTGTTGAATATTGAAAAATATAAACTTAACTATCAATTGTTCTACATTTCACATACTTATATTTGATGTAGCTTTTATAAAAAAGTTACTTAGTGATACTTAAGCAGAAGTTTAAGAATTATCAACACAAAAAAATTAATATTTCAGCTTAATTTTTATTAGTGTCTTAGCACCTAATAATAGTTTTGATAACTGATATTAAGTATTTACTAACTTTTACAATTTCATTAATAAAATTTACTTAAAATTAGATTTTTTGTAAATTTCGTAAGGTTAAATAATTATATATCTAAATACGACTTCAAATATAATTAACAAAAAGTAAACTATTATTGTTTAAATAAATTTGACAATAAATATTATTATATTTGTTTGTGGCAGAAAAAAACAAACACATGTCTTTAAAAGCTTGAAAATGGTAAACATTTGAGTGTTTAATGTAATAAATTCAAACTTATAATTAATGTTTCACAACTAATGATTTTTTTTCAATCAACTGAATTTTTAATCAATGTTTTTTAAATATGTTGCATGAAGTTATGAAATTATTAAAACCTTCAATATATTTATATATCCATTTACATTTCTGCTTACACCATAAACTTAAATTATAATAATTCTAATTAAAATAATTTATGTTGATCTTTACCACCTTTGTTGAGTGTTTTCTTTACGTATTTATAATAACTATTAAATAAAATTATAAGAAACACATATGTTCAAATGGGAAATATTTTACTAGCATCGGTACAATTCATAATTATTTTTATTGTACTATTAATAATTTAAAACGAAAAATAGTTTCTTTTTTTTTTCGAAAAATAGTTTACTGTACTTTATCATACATAATACCAGTAAGTAACATTTGTTAGAACGAGCATTGAATACATATTTTTAAGATAACGTCATTTCATTTGTTTTGGCTTAAATTATTGTTTTACATTTTAATAATTAATAAATGATATTATGTTTCCGCACAATTTGGTATATTTGAAAGCTTTCGAAATTTATTATGAAAGATATTAAACTGTATTTCAGATGAAAAGAGATAATAATCATCGGGGAATTGCTGAAGAATATTTCCAACAGCTCCATTACTGTATTAAAATTAATCTATATAAACATTTAATGTTTATTAAATACCACTGAAATTTATTTATGGTAATTATAGCATTTATGGGCTACAGACCAAATTCATTTTCCCTTTATACCATCTTGATACTTTTGAATTATGAGAAATATGATGTAGCCAGCTTGTTTAATTTAAATAAGCTGAATTGGAGAATTTATATTAAAATTGTTGAAATCTTTAACAGTGCTACGCTTGGATTTCTAAAATCATACAAAAAACTTAATCCTGACTTTTATTTTTGAATTTTTTAATAAAAAATGTAGTGCAAGTGATTTTCGAATTAATAGCTTTGTTTCACTTATGAATTTTGTTTTTAATTCACTTGCATAATACTTCTAAATTTATATACTTTAATTTTAGTAACATACACACATCCATGCTTCTTGATATTGAAAATATAATCATCCTTACTGTTTTTTGCAAAGAAAACTCCATTTTTTGTTAAGAACATGTAACTAAGAAATATTAGTTTTATTCTGTTCATCGAGAACAAAAAAAAAAAAACTTTAATAAAATACTGGATATTATTATTTCTCATGATATTGAATATGAAAATAAGATACATTACAATAATATGATATGAAAATAAGATACATTTTTCAAAAAATTCAATAAACTTTCGTTATATAAATATGTTTATGAGAAAGAGAAATAAAAACTTAAATCAAAATAAACAGAAAAAGCCTCCTTTAAAACTAATGAATTTTTTCTGCATAATAATATTTCACACAGCTTAAATAAACATTATTATTACAATTTGTAATAGCTTAGTATATCTACCTGAATGCTAATAAGTTACCATCTAATTGAATGCTAATGCATTGAATTTTTACAATCTTAATTTCAATTTTCTTATTGAACAGTGTGGTTACAATTTTTTTAGTTAACTGTTCAATTAATTGCAT
>JAPDSC010098344.1:71039-82268 GCA_026290005.1 Latrodectus geometricus | reverse complement strand
GTATAATACTACGAATGTTATTTTTTTATACATATTCCAAAAATTTTAAGTTTTCTATATCTTAAAAAACTATTTAATTATTCTTAAAATAAATAAATATTCAAATGTTATAATTGTTATAAACAATTGTAAAATTTATTTTGCCGAATTTTCAAACAAAGAAAAACAATAGTTATTAAAATCATATTCATAGAAATCATAAACTTTATTGAGAACATATGTAATCAAAACTTTCAATGTATTTAAAGCAATAATTCACATTCCATGTTTTTATGTATATTTTCAATAATAATAAGTAAACAGCAAGTTCAATAAAAAGTAACATGTATTTTAATTATAAGATAGATATAAAATTTTATTACTTATACCTCAGATGTAGGTTAAAACGCTTTGAAGAAAACAGTTTACAAACAATAGATTAAAATTTCGCTAATCATGTCTTATCAGATGATGTTTATACTATTAAATATATTTTAATATTAAATATTTGCTTTAATAATGTTTATCGTCATATTTTCAATACATTTGTTACTGTGCAATATTCACTTTAAATGTATGTCTGTGAAGTTTAATGGATTATGTAAATAATAAAACCTCAAAATAATAATTTCCAAATCATTTTTATAAAAAAGGGTTTTATATGATAGTTTAAAAATTCTTATATTCTACAACAAAGCAATATAATTTTAATGTTCTTTCAACTAATACAATATATAAGTATTCACAAGAGAATAACTAACAAGTCTAAACATTTAAAATTCTGTTTTTATTAGATATTAAATTGATACTTTCATAAAAATAATCCTAATAATTTCAGTTCATTTTACTTACTTTAAATAAATCTACAGGAACAGAATTAAGGTATTAAAGTTGTGTCCACAAATAGTCATATTAATTGTTATTAGCTTATAATTTTTCTAAAAGTATTTAAACATTTTGGAATGAAATTATGATAACTGGCATAAATTCAATTTGTATAATAGACAAAAGTAATAAATTCATTTAACAAACAACTTGAAAAAATTGATATTATTACATGAGCATGTTTTCGTGTTAACTAATTAGTCTTAATGAAAATAGCTACATGATCCTTTTCTTCTTGCTCTGTTCTGAATATATCAATTAATTAAACTAATTAGTATAAAAGTTTATTGTACCTAGGCTTTATTGTTTTAAAAAAGATTCTTAAATCCCAATATTATTGTTTTGAAAAAAAATAAACATAAATGTAGAAATAGAAACATGAATTTAAATTCTAAATAGCTATTAAATCGAGGAATTATTATAAAATTGCTCAATAAAATTCTTGATAAAAATATAAGATAATATTGACAGTTTCCACTTTAAAATTAAAACAATACTGAATTTTAAAATGAAAACAATTTTTAATTTTAACAAAAAAAAGTTATTCTCAAAATGATAACTTAAGTACTATAATAAATTTTTAACAGATATTTTAAACCATTATTTTTTAAAACCTCATATTGTATCCCAGAGAGAAATTCATCAAAATAAAAATATTTTTAATTAATTATATAATAGTTTAGTGAAATTTAAAAATATTATTTAATCAATTAGCAATTAAAAATATTTGCTTGATTACTGTATTTCATTCAAGGCAGTAATTTCTTTCTGTTATAAAATGTGTTGTTTTTCATATGAGATAATAAAGAATAGTTATTTTTAATATATTACAGTACAAATGATTCTATATTTATGGAAATTTTAATGTTTGATGATAGATTTGATGAATTTTTAATACTTTTTATATTACAAATCCACTAATTAAAATAATTTGATCTGAAAAATTTTAAGAAGTAAGAAGTACTAGCAATTTGATACAAATTACGCACAATAGTTAAATATGCTCTTAATGTTGAAATTAAATTGAAAAACTACATACAGAATTGAAATTTTTAAATTATCAAACAAAAATTTAGATTTTAATATTTTAAAAGACTTTAAATTATTTACTTCATATTTTAAATTTTGTTTGAAACAAATATTTTTATGTCAAAAAAGTTGCTTATTTTTATTGTTAAATATAATCATATCATATAAAAGCAGTAAAATGGATGAAAGTATGGGAGTAAATTTTAAAATACATTGAAAACAAATTTAAAATAATTGAAAACTGCTGTTGTTCTATTGGAAAATAAATAAATTAAGTAAATCAAATAAATTTTTAGAATTATTAGTTTATGATTTTTGTTTTTATAATAGATTTAAAATCTATTATAAAAGCAAGAATCAATGCAAAAAACTATGAAGATCTTAAAATAAAGGTATGATTATAATCCAATCGTATCTTTATTTCATCTTTAAGATATAAATTATTAAACTTTATAATTTATAAATTAAAAATAAATTTTAACATTCCTTTAATAAGTATAAATCACATATTTACCTATATTTTTTTTTAATTTTCTTTTACACTTTTGCTAGCCATGCTCTAAAATGCTGAAATTTTCAGGAGCCTCTTTGTGTTCTCTAAATAATTGTATCTTTACGTACTGAATTAAGAGAAAATATAAAACAATTAACAGATATTTAGAAGACTTTCCCTTAATTTTAAACTTATAGTGGCTATAAAACGTAGTTATTTTGTTTCTATGATACACTATTTTAGAATTTTCTGAAAATATTATATTTATAGATAAGAATAAAATAAATGTCTTGAATTTTTACATAGAATTTAACAATTTCAGGAAGAAATTTAACAATACTGTAAATCAATATTCGTTTTATTTAAGTTAAGATAAATGTTTTTCTTATTAAATTATGAAACTGAATGAGATATTTTATTATGAAAAATAATGTTTAAGAAGCAATGTTAATATTTTCCACATAATTTAACATAAAGAAAAGGATTTGCTTGGAGAATGACATTTATAGTTTCATATTTATGTTAATATTCATGAAACCAAAATGAAATATTGTTTTGGTATTCCGGTAGAATAATTTTGATCAATCTATAAAGGGAGACAATTTGTAAAGGAGATTTAATGCACTACAAAAAAAGGATCCGCAAATTATCAATCACTTTCTTATTTGTTCCAAAAGTCTTTATATAGATATTTTTGTAAGGATATTTTAAGAAAAGTAAACATGAAAAGTAAATAAATGATTTGTCATATGAAAATTACTTTCTAATCTGGTCTTTCATTTTGCAACTTTCTCTTTAGGAAAAAGACCACAAAAATTATCCAATGCTCATAAATTATGCTTAATATAAAATTATAATAAACATAATTCATAGTCAATGGACGAAAGTGTATTAGCGGGGATTGTTGATGTGTTTCATCTGTTTGCTTATTTTGGAGAAACAATTTTTATCAAAATCCCTAATTCCACAAAGATAGTAAAAAAACTGCGAAGAAAAAAATGAAAATTTACACACAATAAACAATGAGAAAATTGATATTAGATTATTATAACCAACACAACAATTGTAAGATAATTTTTTGTAGAACCATTGAAAATACAGAAACAAATGAAAGCTAAACTGAAAATGAGTAGGAACAGAACTAGTATTTCAATGTTATAACCTATCAAATCTAGATTTCTATCAAGATTTCCTATGAAACAATCTAAAAGTAATGAATTATTGCTTTGGTACATCAATTATCTTAGTCGGAGGACTGTTAATTGTGTATAATTAGACCATTTATTTTATGTGAGATAATTTTCCTTGATTTTCCCTGTTTGAATGTTCAGTATGGCTGATTTCACTTTCTGAAGATTTTCTACTTTGAGTGTAGAAAAATGAAAATATAATCTATAGAGAAATCAAACAAAGCGTATAGATTATTATCATAGTATAAATTTTATTTATGACGGAAAGATTTTGGAGTAATAACTTAGAGATGTGAAAAAGACTATATTATATATAATTAAAGCTATATAACATAAGCTTGTGATCGTTACAGCTGTATTTTATGCTATAAAATATTAAATTTAGTTATTCTCGTTAAAAAAAGAAATTTTTATGAAGTGAACAATATTTAACTTAATTTTGAATAGAAAAGTTTTTACTGAGTTCCGGCATTGATTTTTGATATTAATAAGGCCTCACCTCACATTTTTAAACGTAATTTTATATCGTTTAATTCTTATCCATGTTTTTCTTGAAACCTTTTCTAAATAAATTTTTAAAAATGGTTCATTTTAGTCCTATTTTTGTATTAAACATCCACTCAAAAATATAATTAGGATTATTATTTGAAACAACTAAAGAAATGCAGACTTTGTGGAAAAAAAGTTAAATACAAAATTTATTAAGTAATTTTTTTAAAAGTATTATCTTCTAGTTGTTCAAAAACATTTTTATTTATAATAATGAATTGTGCATTGTACTATCCGTGTAGTATAACTAAAGACAGGAAAAGCATGTTATACATATTTACATTATTCATCTAGAACTATTTAATTACACTAAGATTTTGTATTAAATTTTATATTAAAAAAGGTCTCCAAGGTACTTGAGAACGAAAATAAAACATGAAATCCTTTGAATTCTACTGATGGATTATTTTTGATAACCTTAAGTCTGGAAAAACAATATGTCACGGAGCTATCCACTTCAGTAAATTAAAGATTCTGTCACAAAATTGTAATGCCTTTTTAATGAATTGTATTTCTTACAAAAGAAGGATAATCAATTTGAAAACTTATAGACATTGAAAGATACTAGTTTATTTTTATGACCATAAAGTGTCGACTTATCAGATCACTAACATATCGCTGGATAAAATAAATAAATTAGTTTAAGTGTAATTTTCTTCTTTATAAAAGAATACTTGTCTGTTGTGTGAACTTTTGCTTGCAATAAATAAAAAGTTTATACTATAATAAGAATTAAAACCGAGGATATGTTACTGGTAAAATATTTTTTCTCTGGTAACAAGATATTTTATATGAGAAATGATTAAAAATAATTGCATTATAATGAAAGTTTTATTCATTATTTCGTATTCTATGTAAATTTAAAATTATTATTGCATTATATAATAATCAATTCAAAATTCTATATCAATTCAAAATTTTCAATAATAATAATAAATTTTTATTGTTACTATTGAAAATTTTTATTTTATTAAAATTTAGTAGAAAATGGGGTATTTATTTGCTACTTAAAACATAAAAGTAAATATTAAGCATATTTTTAAAAAATTAAAAATGAAAACTTTACTTTAGCTCATAAGCTTCTTGCCTCTTTTGAATTTCGATTACTCATGAAAATTTTCTGAATAACAAAATTTTCTTATGATTCATTATCAAACTGTAAATGCTTTGTAAAATCAGAGAAAACTCTGTTCCAATTAAAGATTAAAACAAATTACATAAATCAGAACTTTTAAATCTGAAATAAACTATACACTACATTATATTATGCGAAGTATTTGAATTTTAATCTACATAAAAATCATTTAATGAATTCTAAATGCAATTCACTTATAAGTAAAAATATTTAAATATTTTAGTTTCGTAACTACTGCACATGGTACTAAAATCGTAATATAAAATTAAGCCTGTCAGATATTTTGATAAATAGTACTTATGGTGCTTAAAATGTGAACTAATCACTATTTATTCATCGAAGTACACTTAAAGTTAATACCACAAATTGAACAATGTAAAATATTGACATTCTATACATTAACAAACAGTTTTTAAGTCACGTTTTTGTCAGAATAAGGTGGGAATTTAAGCACTGGATTGTAAAAAACCTAACAGTTAAATGTCTGTTGTAACTCTTTTTAATATTTTTGAATTGTCTTCTGGAGTAGTAATTAGTAAGTAATTACCAATATTCATATATAGAGGAAGAATTACTCCAAGAGCTTTCTATCACTTATTCCGGCAAAAGTACACGAAGAAATCCAACATCAGTCTAAAATTACTTTAGATTATGGTGTTATTAGAAATATATAAAAAAAAATGAAAAATTGATATAAAATGAAAATATATAAAATGAAAAATTTATAAATACTAATTTTATTATGAATATTTAATGTATTTTAGAAACTAGAAAAATAGTTTATATTTTCAAAGAAAAATTTATTGGTTCCGTAGATTAAAACTTTTGTATTTCATTACCGTAACCATATTGATAAATTTTGTCACCTGTGTCGAAATTCATTAACTTTAGAATTTATATTGTTTATTTATTAATTTCATGTAATTAAATGAAAGGGTCTCAATTTTCAATAACTTCATTACTGTCTATATTTGAAATGACTATTTAAACTTTACATATCAAATTTGAATTTTCTAGTCATAACTTATTTAAGTTCAGCATAATATTTTAATAAGCAATGGACTAACTTTCTTTTGATCAGTGAATGAAAAGGTATACCCTCCAGCCTTTGTCAAAAACAGCTCAACCTAGCATGGTATAACATTATTTATTTCCATTGTAAACAGAATTTAATTTCAAGTGAGAGCTTTATTTAATACTTCAAAGTGCGTTCCTGGGTATAATTTTGTCAATGTCATAATATAAGCAGTGCTGAAATTAGAATACAGCTTTAAATAGTTATTTCCTAGCATAAAGCTTCAAATTTTATTATGGTTTTAAAAATAATTATTTAAAATTATGATAATATTTATTATATAAATCCTATCGATACTAATATTCAAAATAATAGACAATCTATAATTGACATAAATGACTTAAATTATAAAAAAAACATAAAATACTTTAGTTAATGTTTTATTTATAATAGAAAGTTCTTATACAAGTATATATACATATATTTTAGTTTGAAAATAGAAACAAAATTAATCTTTCTAGCTATTTATTTGATTAACGAAAACAGTAATAACATTGAAGTTTTAAAATTAAGGAAAAAATACATTTTTAATTACACACTGAAATAAAACAATTTTCAATAATAAAAATGTTACATCAGAATTTGAAATGATAAATAGTCAAACTTCTAAATACAATACAAGTAATGACATTAAAATATATCTGAAAAAAATAATTTAAGAGAGTCTATACTAAGAAAATATAAACATTGTAAAATTCTGATTGTAATGTTTTTGATTATAAATAAGATTTTTTCAAAATATTCATAAATCCGTGTCTTTGACCAAATAGAAGCGTGAAAAGTACAATTCATGAGGCAAGTTGTTGAATGTAAGACATTTTGTTATATATTGAATGCAAATTTAATTTGTCCAAACTGAATCAGGGTACATATCATTCAAAAAGCAAAAATTAATGTCTTAAAAGTGATTAAATATGCAAAAACTATCTGAAAAGTATAATTTGCTACATCAATTTATCTGAGAATCTGTTTTTAAAATGGTCAAGTTTATTTTGTTAACAGTGGCAGCACAGAAAAGTCTTCTCGAAAAAGTATTTCACGATATTCTCTAATTTATACAAAATTCACACACAGGAACATTGAAAATAGCGTACCAAGAAAGAAGAAAGGTACAAGTACGAAACTTTGCAATTAATTAAAAATGAATTATGATATTCAAATGATCCAATATTAGTGCCTATGTGGATAACCACATACCAGGCAGTGTTAAATAAGGAAGTGGTACCTATGTAAACCGTCACAGAGTGGAAGATTCAGAAACTTCATAATGACATGCAGAAGCTAAGATTTAGTAGGCATAAAATGCTAAGAAGTCACATGAAAAGATATTTCGGGCAGTCAGGAGCCTCAACATCGGTTTGAAAATCGGAATGCGGTCGACGTGGCGTGTTGCTCACCAGTTCCATCGTCTGTGCCATCAGAATATAGTAGAGAGCAGTGGACACGAGATAGTATCCCCATGCGACATATAGGGTTTAGGGCAACCAGGAAGATAACGAGGTGACAATATAGAAGAATCATGCTTGGATCACGAAGTGAATCGATCTACGATACACGCAGATGTAGGAATACCATTTGTTCCGCAAACCATATCTTGACACCTTGAGGAATTCAATTTGTGATCCAAGCTCCCATTTCGTGTATTGTCTTTAAGACCGCAACATCGGTGACTCCGTCTATAGTGGTGCGAAGCCCATTCGACTGGAATACCACAGATTGGCAAAATGTGCTGCATACAGCTCAAGTTGTTATAAACTTTCTACATTATGTCATATGTTCTATCTGGCTTGTCCTTGATAGAATATGTTCGAATCAGCTGAAGCACCAGGTGCCGCCTGTACATGATTTAGAGGTGACTGTTCAAAATTTTGGACGCATCTGTCTCGTAACATCATCAGACTTCTAATCAACTTGATTCCGTACCGTGTTGAATGTTGAAATTTTGTTAAAACTTTTTTCAGTATTTCAACAAAACATTTTTTCATTTAATTGAAATTATTCAAAAAAATTTATTGAAAAAAATACATTATGCTCTTCAAAATTGCAAAAAGTAATGTTAATGCAAAAGTTTTATTTTGATAGTTAATGAATTATGCGTAATTATGCCACGCAGAAAATGTATCAATGTGAAGGTATTTAATAATAAATACAATCAAATTAACTATTTAATTACCTAGATAAATCGTAATAACAAAATATCAAAAACTAAAATATATGGGATCACACATTTATAGCATACAATTACTAACTCTTAACAATTTAATCAGCTATCTTGTCTGTTCTGTTAGTCATTACTTATAGTTTGTCAAATTCTAAAACGTTTTGAAGCGAATTGTACTTACTATTATAACGCTGGATTGATGAAAGCTGGTTTCACGGCAATTTAATAAGTAATCAGAAAAAAATATAGGAATAAGAATTTTAAATATAGTTATATTCAAATAGACTTAAAAACTTTAAATAACTTTTATTAATAATTTAAATGTTTAAGTTTCTGAAATTTTATGCAAACTCCTTATATTGTAAAATAATTTAAAATATATGCTGCCCACCCAAATTGCAACACTAAGAAAGACAAACGATATCACAACAAAATTTATTTTTTAGGTAACATGTTGACCATGTATCAAATTATTAAGTTTATAGATTTCTGTGAAGTGTAATTCCTGCCAAAATCAGTAGCCAGAGTAGCACAATTGTTGCAGATCAAAGCTCACTCACCTTGGCATTGATTTAAAGAGTGATCTTGGGGTACAGCAGACCAAGCAGCTTCCACACGTTGCCAAAGTGGCAGTTTTGGATATAATCTTGGTGAATCGTAGAGCAACCATGAACGATATGCTTTCTATTAGCAAAAGATCTGGAGAGTGATCTGGCCAGGGAAGCCATTCAACCTGGCGATTGACGAATTACCCTTGGACAATGCGTGCAATGTGTGTTTGGGCATTATTATGTTGAAATATGTCTGTGAGTAAGTCCTGAGGGTAAAGAAGGACAACTGACTCCAACACTTCGGAGATGTAGCGCTGGCTGTTTAAAGTACTGGCAATGTGTACTAGAAGAGTGCCAGAGTTATATCCAATACAGCCCCATACCATAATACCCGGTGCAGGACCAGTATGGTGGTGCATAACTCAGCTGTTCAGCATCCTCTTTCCACGGTGTCTCCAGACTCGAATGCGACTATCGTAGTGTTGCAGACAGAAGTGTCACTCGTCAGTAAAGACAATTTCACTTCATTCTGCCATCCAGATCCTTCTTTCATCGCACCATTGGTGGCGCAGCTTTCATTTGTATGCTTCCTTCAGGGTGTTGCATTTAGGGTGACCAGCAGTGTATATTATAAAAAAAGAGTGAAAATACATTTTCAGATCATATAATTCTTCTTATAAAAATATCGAAGAAATATTGGTCATTAGCTGCTAAAGTTGTAGACACAGGATGAAAAACACAACGAGAAAAATTATATGATTCAATATAATATGACTGTAGATAGCATATTATCATTAATATTCAACCCATTTCCACAAATATTTATATTTAGCAGAATCAAAAATATATAATATATTACAATTTCTTAACGACTTCTATTTCCATTTCTTTTTATGAATAAAACAGAAAATTATTTTTCATTACAAAATTATAACCAATGTCTGAGCTTAAATTCATTTACAATAAATAGACTATTATAAATTCGGATAAATTTGTATATTAAAATTTTTGTATAAATGTATAATTTTATTTATACTTTACCAAAAAATCCTAAGCAGTTAAGTATAGCCATGAATATAATTTCAAATGGAAATCCTTTCCATTTAATTTAATGATATAATTAACGTATTTGATTGTGCAGAACAATTTGCACTTTAAAACAACTGGATTACTTTAAATAGATTGAAGTAATTAAATAAAATTTTACTCTTAGATGGAAACATTTTTAACTTTTTGAAGAAGAAGCACCTATCACTATATTCGAATCCTCAACAAGAGTTAATTTAGCATCACTTCATCCAATTAAAAGCTCATAATTAACCTGAAAGTAAACTTAAATTTGTTATTCAAGAGGATGCTATTAATAGCAGCAGATAGATAAATATCTATGCTAAGGTTTGGGAGAATGTTCAGCTCCTTAAAACAAGTTTAGGAATATAATTGAAAGTAGGAGATAATTTTAACAGAGTAAACTAAATCAATTTACTTCTTCACATCGTGGAAGATCTACCATTTTAAAAATATTAAATGGTAGAAAATGTATAAAGGAAACAACTAGTGATGATAAACTTAATCCAAGAGAATTTTGCATTGCAGAATAATTTCATATAAACGAATTTTTTACTTTTAGTTTAAAAATGACTCCTTCCCACAAGACTTTGCCTTGTCTTTTAATTTAAAAAGACTTTCCGATTAAAAATAACCTTGACAAAGTCTTGCAATTAAAAAACCATTCCCTCTCATAAGAAAGTGTGTTTTCTCATAAGGAACTACCAATTAAATTAAGATACAAGAGTAATTTTTATTATAAAGTTTTAGAGGATTATGTAATTAACAATATAATAATTTTATGAATATATATTTAAAATAGAAGGAAATGCCAAAAAGCCAATTAGTTCATTCTATTATTCTCATTATATTTGAAAAAAATCAATCAGCAATTGAGTATGTTACATATTAAGTAGCGAGCATGAATTTGTTAGTTTCAAATTAAAAATTATTGTAGAACAAAAGAAATTTATATAGTTTAAAGTTCAACAAAAACAAAAAAATAGTTGAATAGCTGGATTAGAAACCATAAAAAACTAAAAAATATCTTTGTGCTGTGCAGTTCCTTTTCTTCATAAAAAGTTTAATTTAACTTACAAAAAAGCATTATTATATATATATATATATATATATA
>JAPDSC010098344.1:6115-61039 GCA_026290005.1 Latrodectus geometricus | reverse complement strand
TAATTATAATAAAAAATTGTATAATGACAAATGTTTTAATTTTTCCATATAATTTGTTTGTCATAATTTTCTTTTAGTTTTCCCCTATTCTATTATAAGTAAAAGCTTTTAAGTTTTTTTAGCTTACTTCTTCCGAATATTAAATGAGTATAATTTGTTTTGCAACAGTAAACCACATTTCAATAATAAAGTCAAGACTGTTTTTCAGAAATATCATTGTAACAATGATCTTCACAAAATGAAATGATTTTTTTTTAATTCCTGATAACCAGTAGCATTATTATCAAACAAGCAAGGCTGCGCATGTTCTTATAATTTTGAATAATGTAAATTTATTTTATTCTCGCAGAATTATATTTTAAAGCATGTTTTTTCTATAACACATCTTATTATGATTAACCTAAATCTGAATTTAATGTTTACTAACATGGTCAAATAATTGCATAATAATTTTAACTGTTGTAATTTATTTAAATACTAAGCATAAAATGAATAAATATAGAAAATAGAAATATTATTTTGTACTTTGATTCACAGTGCTTATGGTAATAAATGTGGTTAAATAAGTTTTTTTGGGTATTACATGCATAATAGTCCCATTAAATAATTTTAAAATGCTATGAAAAAGTTATTTCCAAGTTGACATTTTAATATATTTAAAAATGTACATTTATTAACTACGCGTGTTAAAATTTTACATTCTGCCTAAATCAAAACAAATTTTTAAACTTGTTTACATGAATAATTCCAAAACAAATTTTTAAATTTATTTTTGGAATTATTTTCTCAATTGCATACTGCTTTGCAAGTTCGTCCCGCTTGTCATGTTTTTTCAAAACAGTATCCCTTTTTTCCTCTAGTAATTTTTTGAGCAGTGAAAATGCCTTTGATCATTGTAGTTGAAACATGAGCTCAGAAAAATGACGAATGACAAAAAAAAAGGAAATTTTTGACAAAAATTAAAAAGGATTCAGCAATGTTTAAATAAAAATTACTGGATTCTACTTTCAAAGGAATTCCATAGAAGCGAAATTTGAAAAAAAAAATACTGTTTTACAATCTTTAGAAAACTGCTTATGTAATGAACTTGTTAAAAGAGAGTTAAAAGTCAAAACTACGTTTGTGAGCAAAGAAAACATAAAAATTTTTTATGTGCATAACACATTCAACCAAAGAAAGTATATGTATTTTTCCAAAAGTCATGCGATTGTTACTGTTCTTCAGATAATTTTTCGCTGCCTATTTGGTCCTAAAAAAAGAACTACCTTATAAATTTGAATCACAGATTAAATGATAGTGTGTGATCAACCTCTTATCTCAAAATCCTCTTCTCCACAGCACATCACTTAAATGAAAGGTATTGAACATCACATATATTAGGTCTACAGGAAATTTCAGTCCATTTTTAGAATAAAACAAAAAATAAATTTTCATACTTTAAGAAACTTTATTGAATAATTTAATTTCCATAATTATTTACATAATATGATAGATATATTATTTATATAATATAATTATGGATATTGAATCTTACATTAAATAGACATTTTAGTTTTAGTATTGTAATATTTGTTTTTTGAATTTGGCACTTTATATTATTAGCAAAGGGACTCAAATTTACTCACATACAATTTACGTTTCATAATGAAATAAATGCCTGTAATGTCTGTAAGGGTACATTTTCTACCATTTTCAATAACAGATTTTAGTATATTCCGATTATTTTTACAGATATGATCAAATTTTGAAGTTTATTGATGGTTTGAGTTTAATAATCTCTATATTTGTTGTCAAGTAACTCGTATTAAAAGTAAGTACGGGGGGTTTTCTGTGGAAATTAATTCATAATAATAAATAAATCTATATAATACGTTAAAAAGTGCATTTTACACTAAATAAAAATATTAAAATTTGTATAATAATATTTTTTGTGTTTGTGTAATTTGTATTATTATCAATGGTACTCAAATTTAGTCAAATGTAATGTAAAAATTATGGGATTTTTCTCGGTCAATTAAATTTTCATAATAAAATGAATACGTGTAGCCACTATAAAGGTGAATTTCATGCCATTTGCAATTAATTATTTTAGTATAATAACATTATTTTGACAGATATAGTCAAATATTAAGATTTATTGAAGGTGTAAAAATCTCACTGTAACTTCTCATATTAGGCGTATTAAAAATAAATACATTATTTCATTACTTTATTTTATAATAAAATGAATCCATAGAATACTTTAAAATTTGCATTTTACGCTAGATATATATTATAGTTTTAATAACATAATGTTTTTTGTGTTTTGGGCACTTTATATTATAATCAAGGGAATATTCAGATATAGTCACGTGTAAAATACAAAGTATGGGGTTTTTCTCTGGCAATTTAATTTTCATAATAAAATGATTATCAGTAGTATCTATGAGGGTGAGTTTTTTACCATTTGTAGTAAACGATTTTAGTATAGAAAAATTACTTTTACAGATATGGTTAAATATTTAAATTTCATAATAGCACACAAATATCTTCTCTTCCTGTCACGTTAGGCGTATGAAAAATAAATACGGTTTTCTCCAAACTTTATTTATAGTAATAAAATGAAGTCATAGAATACATTAAAAATTGCATTTCACATTAAGTAAATATTTTTGGTATAATAATTTTTTGTGTTTCAAAGGAACTGACTATCAAAGGAGCACAAATTTAGTCACATATGAGGCAAAAAGTATGGCGTTTTTCTTCAACAATTTAATTTTCTTAATAAAATAAATACCTGTAGATACATAAAGGTGAATTTTATACAATTTCAAATAAACAATTTTAGTGTAACATGAATAAGTTAGCAGATATGGTCAAATGAGTAATTTAATAAGGCTCTTTGTTTCGTGTCAAGTAACTGGTGTTAAAAATAAATATGGTTTTCTCCAGAACTTCTCAAAAACCGAAAATTGAACAAGTGCTTGCCTGATATCTTCTTCATTCTTGAATTTTTGGCCTTGCCAAAAATTTTGTATGTACAGAAACAAGTGTTAATCGAAAGGTGTTTGCTCTGGGGAGTGCGGCGGGTGTGACAGACTTTTCCAGCGTAGCCCTGTGACTTTCTGAGGAGTGCCTAAAGCAGTACGCGCAGTAGTATTTTCATGAAGTATGTTCTGTCTATTGAACATCGCTAGCCTCTTTTCTCAGAGTGATGTTTTTAGGTAAAAATTTATCTCCAAATTTCGCCTTTCGTTTTTTTTTTTTTTTTTTTTTTTTTTTTTTTTTTTTTTTTTTTTTTTTAACAGTTCAAATATATTGATCCATGAATGTCCCGCCATTTACAAAACATTCTCTTATTCAGGCTCAAATTTATTTTAGGAGTGGAAATATCAGGTTTTTTGTATACTTAATATACCCTTTTCATTATGATGTTTCCATAGGTAACCCCTTTTTATCCCCACTTATGATCCAGCCCAAAAATTGTTTGATTTTTTTGCATGATAAAAGAGATGTGGATATTATTATTCCATCTTTAAAATTCTTCAAACATCACCTATGTTTTACCCATTTCTTATATATAATTCCACATAAGCAATAGTTTCCATATATGGCCCGAAATAGTTGTTGAACTTGATCAAGCATTTTCGCAGTCTCCGATACGCATACTTGTTGAAACTGAATGTCAGCGGCATGAACAAAACCTTTCGGTAGACTTACTACAACAAAATACATATGCTGCACGGATAATCTCAGCATGTCAGTTTTATTCAGTTTTCTTTGCTATGGAAATAGCGTTAATATAATATAGGATTTCTTTAATAGTTTTAACTTTTAAGTACGGCTTATTTCTTGATGATGCTACATATTTTTCTTAACAGTAAATAAAAAGGCAGATATGTAGACAGTAAAGTATATAGACATTCAAATGCTTTAGTGATAACTGAAAATCAATGTAAAGAAACGACTGTATTGAAAAATAACAAAAAAAAGATCAAATTAATGATTATTTTATGGCATGGCATAGTATCCTTTGAAGGATTAATGTAACAATATTTGGACTCCATGAGAAAATAAAACTACTGTAAATATTAGCAAATTTTTATCTATATTTATTTTGTGTTTTCCACCTAATCTTTTACCATTGAGTTGAATTATTTTAGCAAAATACAGGTCAAGAAAAAAAATTAGACTTTATTATACTACCAAAAGCTTGTCTTTTAAATTTATTATGAAAAAACTATGCTTGAATACGTTGGAACAATTCTGAGAACAAGCAAAAAAAAAAAAAAAAAAAAATCAGTCTTCATTTTTTTAAGTATGCTGAAATATAAATAAATCCTCAACTCATTTAAACATTTCTTTTGAGCCAATTTTGTTTTATTATTAATAACATTATAGTATTATTGTATTAGTTTAGGGAAAAAGCAATCCATTATTTTTTCTGTAGACTTCTATAAAGGTAGATATGTCGTGAGGTATCTATCAAACAATTTCAGATTTATGCTCGTTGAAAAGGTGACATTTGACACTAAAATAACGGTTTTTTGTTTGGTTTATTCAGTTACAAGGATTTAATGGAAGATAACAAACAGCAAATTCGATACATTTTAGTTTTTCTTTTATAAGGGCGAAAATGCTAGCCATGTGGCTAAAATTGTGAAAAGTGTTTATCGCCCTATATAAGAATGCAACAACCAGTTACGTTCAATTTTGGTTTCGTCGATTCTGTTCGGGAATTTTGAATGTTAAAGATGCAAATTTTATGGATATAGCATAGTCGAGAATGTCTATAAAATATCAAAAATTTTCAAAATTACCGCGAGTCAGCAGTCGTAACTTCGTGCAAGACCTAAAAATCTACATGAAAACAGATTTAAACCTTTTTACAAAGCGAATTCGAAAGAAGTAACATAAAGTTCACGTAAAAATAATGGATTTCTTTTTCCCTAATCTAATATATCAGTTAATTAGGTAAATATTTTGTCCTTGATAGAAAATTAACTTAAATCCTTTAAAATTAACATTTTCACAAATTCCTAAGTATAACATTTAAATATCTTATCATTTATTCATATAAAATCTAGTTCTTATAAGCGAAGAGAACAAAAAACTTGCTTCTTAATTATAAAATTTAAATCAAATTTTTGATATTGATACTTATTTTATTTAAAGATTAAATGAAATTCTTCGGAATTTTAGTGTTTTCAAACATCAAGATTATTAAGATTTAAATTCAAATTATTCTCAACAGAACTTAAACATTTGTATATATATTACAAGAAATATCGAAAATTTATACATTTTATAAAATACTCTCCACAAAATAACCAAAAATCACTCCTTAAATATTATAAGACTCATTCTATAATAAATAAAGAAATATATAGCATTATAATTTTTTATTAAATGTCTGTTCATTATACATAAATAAAAATATTACATTAATTTGAAATTTGTTTAAAATTGATATTAATATTATTTGTGTTCCACAAATTAGATTAACAATATCCATTGTTTTGTATATCGCGTATTGTCGTTTTCACATATTCAACAAAATGTATTTTATATTTTTGTTATTATTCTTAAATATTTTTGATGTGTAATAAATTAAGTAAAAAATTTATGAAATATATCTTATTACATTGAGAACTAATTAAAATGCTCGTATGATATATCCAATCTGAATTATTTTACCTTCTTTGGATAACTATTTGATTGGTCTTAGAGAAATTATAAGTAATTGCGAAAATATTATTAGTTTAAAAAATTAAAGAAAATACTTTTAACTAATGTAAATTCATATTTCATGCAATTATAATAAGAATTTGATAATATAGGAAGAGTTAAATTTAGAATACATAATTATTCATGAATTGAGTAATTCAGATGAGATTGAAGTAAGGAAAGGAAATGAAATCTCTTGGGCTTTAAGAATTCAAATGAATATGGAAAACTTCGTAATTTCGAAATTTCAGATTCTTAATAATTCATGATATTATTATGAAATTTTGCACAAAATGTCAAAATATAATATTAGTAAATGTAATATATGTGCTATCAAGATTTTCCATGTTATTAAAAGCATCCTTAATTTCAACGATAAAAAAAATTATTTAAATTATATATAAATTCGATACAATTTTTTCTTCTATCCGTTGAAACCATAAAATTATTTTTATTCAGAAAATGGTAGTTGAATATTCTGTTTTAATCAGAATTAACATAAAAAAGAAATGTAAGTAATTATATATGTATATAGTATATATAAAACTTTTGGCGAAGAAGCATTTTTAGTGACATCAAAAGACTGTGCATTATTTTTTTTAGCTGAAGAATAATCCACATTTCTAACACTTCGATTAATAGAAATAAGAATATTTATTTTATACAGAAGATGTATTTTGTGTCTCTTAATACTATTAATTCCAAAGCCCTGTTAAGAAAACTAATTTATCCTTAAAAACGGTCAAATTTTAGTAATCTCAATATCAGTATCAGTATTTGACAGTGACATTCAACATTCACTGATAATTTTAATATAAAATCAAAGATAATTAAATATTTGTAAAATCCCTTTTTAAATAAATTCGTCAGTATTCAGTGTAATATTTATAATTTGGTTTTATACCCACTGGCACACAATGAACAATGCAGTTTTGTCTTTTATGTCTACATTTTTGAGAAACGAATTAATGAAACGAGATATACTTGAAGTTTCACCTGAATAAGTAATGTAACGGTGATATTAATTTAGATTTAAATTTCCTTATAATCTTTGAAGAAAAAACAAAAAATCTCTATTTAAATAGTTGTATAAAATTTTCGAAAAGTAAAAGTTCAGAAATATTTTTTCCATTGTGTTATTAAATGAATACATGGTAACTAAAACAATTTCAACTGTTTTCAATGATATATTAACTTTAGTTATTAAGTGTATCGATTCGATTTTAAAACTAGTGTGAAATGTGAACATCTTACTAACTATTTTGTGAAGAACAAAATTAAGACCACATGAAAAGAGTATACTTTTTATTAAAATACGATGACTCTTGAAAAGCTGCAGTTTAAAAAATTTATGAAACTATTTGATACTCTCAATGATTTTTTACCGATAAACTTAAAATATACCGAGTTATCTATCAATGATAAAGCAATTTTGAAAAAAAAATATTATTAAATTTTAAAATATTTTTTAAGTTGCCTTTTGAATGATCATATCATTTTCTCTTTAAAACATAATAATTAAAAAAATGAAATACTTGATGCAAAGATAAATATATTTTGTTTTAATTTTTCAATTATAACATGTGTCGATATATTATTTTACAAAAAGATTTTAAAATGTTTTATTAGATTCAATAACATTAAATATCTGTTTAACAGCTATATATAATTATAGCATAGATTTGCTGATAAAAATCAGAGGGATATAGCAAAATGAGATGGCTTGATACTTAATCTAACTAAATCTAATCTTGCCATAAACTATCATTTTACCACAATTATCTAACACAAGAATCCCTCTCTCTCAGAATTCAAATAATGAATAATTTTTTTTATTATAATTTAAATAAAATGGAATAATTATCAATTAAATTATTTTACACTAGAAATTTAGTTCTTAATGGTTTGTTAAATAAAGTTAATAACTGTTTGTTGTGATTATTCAATAACTTTCAAGACATTTCTTTTTAATCTATTACTTCTTATTAAAATTTATGAGTGTTAGAGAAATATAATTTCATATAAATTTAGACAAGAGCCATAGTGTGTAAAAAACTGTTTAACATTGCTCTAAATTATATATATGTATATGTATCTATGTAAACATATCGTTTACATTATATGGGAAGACATTTGATGAGTTGAAGATGATTTTAAGTGAAAGAATAAGCTACTTACATGTATCTTGAATTTTACAAAGGAAGAAAAAAATTAAATGAGCACTCATTGATTCAATGAGAAAATTACCATTAATAACTAACATCTAAAATCACACCTATTTCCAGCCTAGATAAATTTCAAAACAAATTTTAGAGGAGAAAATAAAAATAATCTATGAAAATGTAATTAATAATGAAAATAATGACATTAAGGGCTCATCGAAAAGATAATGACATTAAAAGAGCTCATCTTAAAAGATAATGACATTGAAGGTTAAAAGTAATACCATGTTACTAAGAGTAGAAGGTCTCATATAAAGGCATACCGAATGTTGAAGAAAGATAGAAGGAAAGTGGGACTTTTGTTAACGACATTCTTGAATGTTGGGTTCACTGTTTAGGAATATGAGGGGTTTTACTTGTTAAAACACAAGAATATTTCTTAATATCAATAAAAATTACTTCAAGACTAATAATTTATTTTAAATAAGATATAATATTTCAAATCCTGTAAGAAAATTAAATATTTAAATCTAATTTCATAAATATCATTTAAATTTATAAAATATACTTAAAAAATTGTAAATAAAAATGATATTCATAATACTAAGTTGAAATGAACAAATCCTTTTTCCTCTTGTTCTTGGATGAACCAGAACCTGTTAATGAACGTAACTTTTATTTAACTCAAAATTCTGGTATTCTTCAAAATAATCTATGAGATATTCCAAGCATCAAGATTAAAATAAAACATTTAGTTGATGATCAAAAACAAAAATATAAAGAAAGTGATTGTTGTTCCTTATAATGTGTGTTTGTAAAACACTTCAATTAACGTGTTCTTATATTCTTATTATAGCAAGACAAAGAGAATATTTAGGTAAGCAATTATTAGTAAATATGTTAAAAGATTTTATTTAATGCAAGTTATATGTTAATAAAAACTAAAATAACATTTCTTACAGAATTTTTATTTTGAAAGGATTTAAAAGTGGTTTTGGCTTAATTGGCTTCTCACATTAAAATTAAATTGTGAAAAACCGAATCAATTTCAAACAGTACCTTTAGATTCAAGGTTAATTATAAATATCATACATGTTATATTAATAAATTTCATAAAAAATGATAATAATATAATATAAATTATCGAATTTCTTATAAAATGCCGCCTTGATAAAAATGAAACAGAAACCAAAAGGGTTTAAATAAACAAAAGATGGCTCCAAAAAAGGTGATTTCTTACTGTTTTTTATTGTTATGTGTTTTCCATTGGAAAACTATATTCATGCATTAAACTGATACATGCTGAAAGCATTTTAATATTAATTTTTTATTGGAAATAAAATATTTATGCAGTAAATGAAACAAATTGGAAATAAAATATACTTTTAATGATTCTACTGATTTCAACTCGTTAGCAAAAGTATAAAAGTAAATAGGAACTACCATGCACGTTTCTTACATGTGTGATTTTAGCATCTAAAATCATAATTTTCTAGAAATATACATGACTTTATTGTGTAATGATTTATAAGATATCAAGACGACGTCAGACATTGTTTCATTTTATTATTTTTTTTAATAAAATTAAAATAGAGAAATGTAGTGTCTATGAAGAATATTATAAATGTTTTTTGTTTATTTCTTGCAATTTTATTTTGTGTTCAGTATATTTCTGGAGGATAATAAATAATTGGATGTTAAATAATGTGCTATAAATTTGCGAGACAAATTTAATTAAATATCTTAACAATAATCACCATTCATAGAAGATTACACGTTTGTCAAAATAATATTTTGGATTCTTATCATTAGGTCTTATTTACATAAACTTTACACCTATTCAAGTAATGACTATTTTATAAATAGCTTCTTACAATATGAACAAAAGATAACGATATGACAATAATTATTCTTGGTATACTTTATCTTGGTACTTACAATGTTTTAACAACAAATGACCATAAAAATGAATTCAAAATACTTTTCTTTTGTTTACATTAAATATTTTTCAATATTAGATGCCATGGGAATGCTTAATTCATTTGAGGTTGTGTAATTAATACATTTGTGACAAAAATGACGTTCACTTTTATATAATTTCAAAGAACTGTTGAATTTATAAATTCACTCTACAAAGTTAATCATACTTTCTTTTTGTTTATTTTCTATTTATCAAAATTTTATATTTACGCGTACTAAATCTGATTCAAAGCTGTTTCTCCCTAAGGTATAGCTTCACAAATCCTTTGTCTTACGCATCAATAGGTCTTAAAAGGAAAAACATGGATACCTGTTTTTCTCGTAAGTTCTTTTGTTTTTCTTCATCTATTTTTGCTTTGAGCAATATTCCTTTTGTAAGGAAAAGAAAATATCTTGCTTTTAAAGTAAGCTTTTGCAAGTATTTCCCGAAAATAACAAGAGAATAAAGATTTTCGTACAATCCGTATTGACCTGTTTGCTTAGAATAAAATGAAAACATATGTGTGGTAATATTCCTTTCTGGATCCATCTCATGAAACTTCCTGTATCTTTTTTATTTCCTTCCTTCCAACTTATTGCCTAACATTTCTTTTTCAGCTAAGTAACAAGGATTTCTGGAATTTTCTTTCTGAATTGCATGTAAATGCTGTCAAATGGATCAATTTCTTAAACTATTGAAGATTTATAGTATTTACGCATTAAGTAACCTGATCAATTACCAGCTGAATAATCTCGAGATCAACAGATCATTAATTCAGCTCTTGGTTAGACGTGCATGCTATTAGTAATCCCTTTCATTTCATAGACAAATTAACAAGAGATATTTTAATTTATGATTCCTTGAATTATTATTCATATAGACAAAAAGCGCTTTATAATATATAAATCTAAAATGTTATTTTTAGTGATTTGTATGATTTTCTGCTCAATATTTTTTTATTTTTCCCAATACCTTTCCTAAACATTTTCTGAGACATTTAATTTTTGGTTTTGTTGAGTTCTCTCCTTAAGGCCAAATAAAATATTAACTTCTACAGTATAGTCTTAGAGTGTTTATTTTCTCACCTAAAATTTTCAATAGGATATTTTTTCATATATTTCTCATTTATATTTTTCAGTTTAATGTTAATCTTCCAAAAAATTAAAAAAATAAGATACGAAACATCCAGTTTTATATTCAGTTTTTATATACCATAAATGTATTTTATGTAATTAATATATTTAATATATCAACTATGTGGCCACCCAACCTGTCTAGTGGTTAGCGTACCTGATTACAGATGGGTGGGACCTGGGTTCGAATCCTGGCTGAGGCACGGATGTACTTTCTCTCTTTCTCTCTTTCTTGTCTTTGTCCTTTCTTTGTGTGTGAATGGTTGCCTACCCTACACACGAACAACATCAACTATATAAAATATTTTAGTAATGATAAATATTTAAATGTTGTTATAAATATAATAATAATGTACATTTATATAAATATTTAAACATAAATACCTGTAAAAACATCCTTAATTTTACTTACACCTGAAATTTGAAACATTTTAAATAAATATTTGAAGTTTTAATACTAAAACTTAATGTTTTCTAGAAGAAGAAAAAAATATTTATTTTTTTCTACAACAGTTTATTTAATAATTGCTTGCAGCAGAAAATCCATAAAACACTCCAGAGCTTCTGAGTACAACAAAAAAGTCAAGAATTTTTCTTTTTGGATGAAGCTTAATTTCTTATAGTTTAATTTATCTTGTCGTAATCTACTTTTATTAGGCTTTTAAGGCTCTAGAAAATATAATCATTGTACAAATGACTTATGGAGAGGAACTCTAGAAGACCTGTATTAAAAATATTATTATTACCAAGATTATTACCTTAGAAAAAATACACAACCAAAACAGTCGTAAATAACAATTTCTGTGCTATACTTTTAACTGAATGGCCCATGAATAACATTTGTAAAGAAATATGATGCGAAAAATATGTTTAAAATGAGGAACATTAACATCTTTTAAAAAGTCTTATTTAACAGCGAAGTCATTCTAGGCATTATTTATTCTCCATTAAAGTCAGATTTAAATGCTCATTCTCCTTTAAAGATATAAGAGACGCAGAATTAATTTCGCTCAAAAACATATTAATATATTTTAGTAACTATTTATTGTCTTATGACATGGAACTGATTATATAGAAGATAGTTTAGCTTAATAAAATATGGAATTTTCACTGCAATTGCCTACAATCCTTTTTAATATAATGTTTCTCATTTCAGTGTTAATGGATAATAGTTTATTTTTTAGTCAAGCAAACACAGTTTCAATAAACTTCCCTGGTATGTTTAAGCATTGATCTTGAAACATTTTGTAAAAGCAAATATAAAAATTAATAATATTAAAAACTGATGTGATTATCGAAAGAGTTTGAGAATTCACAAAATGAATAAATAGTCTAATTCCAATGATGTAACCTGATAAAATTATTTTTCAGAAATCTTCATTGCCTCTAAAATGTAGACATTTCTTACATAATGAATGTCTAGAGGAGAACTTTCCAAAAATAAATTTTTCAAAGGTGTTAATTAAAACAAAATTTAATTTTCCCTAAAAGGGTCATAAATTGTTTTATGATCTTCTAATGCATTGCAGTTTACATTTAAAGCGAATTTACTGACTTACAATGGAGAAGCTCAGCTCACAAAAGGGTCTACCTATACGTAAATAGGCCATCAATAAGGTGTTGGCCACATCTTTTTGCTGTAAAGTAAGTTTCGGAATGAGGAAACAATTCTGGAATATTTGTTCAAGAAATAACAATGTTCAAAAATAAGTATAAATATAACTAACACAGCACTATTTGGCCTCAAATTTAATCAATGTACTTTTCCAAAGAGTAGTAAGCATAATGTTTGCATATTATGTCTCCAATAGGATAGTATAAGTTTATTTAGAATTCCTTAGTTACTAGTAGTATACAGAAGAACTATTTTCTAATTTACACAAGCATACAGGTACCATATGATGTAAAATTAGCAACATATCATGTGATCAAAAAAAACTATGTTTTCAAGTGCGTGCTTTAAGTGACAGAAAAAGAGTATATTAAAAATGAGAGAGAAGCAAAAGTTTTACTTTAAGGAATCTTTTTTTTTAAAATTGGAGACAATGTTAACCTGAAAGAACAGTTTTCTCACATACTTTGAATTCAGTGTTAAGTTGAGTAGCTTCTGAACAGCTCAAGGTGTGTGACTGTAGATAAATTTCAAAAATTCCCATGTCTGATGGAAACCCGAGCTTAGAGATGCAAGGAATATCTATTGCTTGCAGGAGAAGGATGATTAATAGTTTGTATCACTCTCCTGGCTGGGGACGCCTTCTAGGGAACTTATTTGACTGCTCTGACAAAAACGTTATTTTTCTTGGTGATCTGAATGCTAAACATCAGACATAAGGATATTCCACAAATAATTATAGGAGCTGTGACCTCTAAGCTCTTACTTTTTTAAGCAATGGGTCTCCAATTCAAACATTGTTTAGCTATGGCACCTCTGAACCTTTGAATATTACTCTTGTTAGCTTTAAACTTCAGCCACATTGCGATTGGAATATCCTCGACATTGGCATTGATCACCTGCCCATAAATATTAAAATACAGATTAATGGAAAGAATCATTATAGGACTTCGGCATAGTTTTCCGAATGACATGGTGATTTTTTATCCTTAAGACAACTTTCGGTCTTAAGGATCATCATCTCACGGTCACATCTTTCGTGAGAAGAATTTATTGCCTAACAAAATACTTTAACAAGATGTACAGTTACTGTGAGAAGTTCAGAATCTCTACTTACTTTCATGACCGAATTGACAATCGACGTTTGAAGAAACATAGTCCTTTTTCTTTCACAAAATTGCTGAGCCTGCCCTCTTCTGATATTAAGTTCTATTCTTTGAGTTTCTGTGGAACTGGATGGGACACATTCCACTATGAACTCTTGATTAACCTGAAGAAAAATGCTGAGACTCTGAACTCCACAATTCTAATTGTAGAGACTATCTCTAGTATTCCCCAATCTTAAATAAAGATTTATACTGATGGTAGCAGAGGTAATGGTGGAATTTCCAGTAGTAGAATGTACATACCTATTCCTACCGGCACTATAGATTTCTAGATCAGAAACCCTAATTTTTGTTGTTTTTAGATCCGAACTTATAGATATCAGAAAGGGTCTGCAGTTCAGGAGGGGGGTCATTTCCAAGACATTTAGATCTTGACTGACAATCACGCTTCATTTCAGCACCTTTCTAATTGGAGTAATGTTGAAGACCAGACTAGCTTGAATATTTTAAATCTACTTGACAGATTTTTTTCCAGTCATGCAGTGCATTTTCAATGGATACCTATACATGTTGGGGTTGAGAGGAACGAAAAAGATGACTCCTTGGCCAGATCAGCAGTTGAGAAAGATATCATTCATTGCTCAGATCAGCTATTGAGAAAGATATCAGCTTACTTTTGGCAACCTATCTTCACTGGCAAAAATAAATTTGAACAAGCTTTAGAAAACCTGGAGATCTTTCCTACTTACACCGAGACCCCATCAAACTTCGTTCTTACGATTCAATATACAAGAGCCATCACTTTTCGGCAAGGTCAAAAATTATACCCTGAGTGACACAGGTGATCAGTTGACATATTGAGCATATCCTGTACATTTTTGGTTTGCTTGGGTTTTAACAAAGCCGAAGTCCTTCGGAGCCCTCAACTGCTTTTAGGCTTTTTAGACATTTTCGGAATCATGGAGATTATCTAGATATGCTAAGTTACCGTTATATGTGAATCACTTAGTTGTGTATTACAAAAAGCAATAATATGAATTTTCTATTCAACGTTTCATAAAATATGGTAATTTAAACATTTAAAAAAGCCGTTTGATAAGAAAATTTTAACATTTTTACCTTTATTTAATTTTGAACATTGATGCGTAAGAAACTAACTAATAATTGATATATTTCGAATAAACTAATTTTATTTCAACTGCAAAATAAATGTATGGAAATTGTTCATGTTCAATTTCTCTATTATGAATCTTAGAAATTTGAAATTATACTAATTTCTTTTAGATAATACTCAAAATAAAACCTTTTATTCATATTTTTATCGTTGGACTTTAAAAAATAAATTTCTCTTTGAAACAAAAATTTTAATTAAATCTGTTATTTGAAATTAATAGCTTAAATGAAATAATAAAAGCAACAGAACTTTTTAAACTTTATCATTTGAATAAAATGCCATTCATGAAATTCTGTTGAAGAAATATTTGACCCCATATTTATTATAAAAATCTTAAAAGAATTTCAAACAGGTTATTATAATTAATATTACTTTCATAAATACTCCTGAGGATTTCTTGATGTCATTTAATTTAAATAAATATAAACAAAGTGGATGAACTCTTCTAAAAATTAAACAATTGATAAAAATCTTTATTTTTATAATTTTTCTTTTTTTATACACATGTATTTTAATATATAAATATGAGTTTTAAAGTATTTATAAATATAAATAGTAAAAATATGAATTTTAAAGTAATATTTTTTGCTTTCAGGTATATTTACCTATAATAAGTATATAATTACAGTGAATCATATTTTTTATTCTATCCTAATGGTTTAATATTCTTGAAGAAACCGTTGTCTAAAAAATGTTTCTTCAAAGTGAATGCATTTTTTTAAATTAAAACTCGTCATTTCTTTAATTAAAATTCTTTTTTATCGCTAATGGTGAAAGCTATATTAATTTTTAAATCTTTTATTTTTTGTCTTGAGGCATGACACTCGACAGTATGTAAAATAAATAAAATCCCCTTTTTAAAACAGTTCTTTTGACAATTTAATTACCTTGATTTCAAAAATGATTAGTTTATTGATATTAACTTTCATTGCTTTCTACATTTATTGGATTTTTGTGCATACCTAGAACAGTATTTCATATAATATTTTAAAATTGCATTGATATTGATAAACAAAATATTGATTTTCTATTAACTGTCTTAATTTATTTATTTGCATCTAAAAATATAACAACAATATTAAATTTCATATTTTAAAGTAATTTATTCTATTAAAATGATTCGAGAGATTATACTGTCACCAAATATTAGTTTTATCTAAAATAAAATATTGAGTATAATAATGTATTAATGATATTATTTTCTCCCGGATGCCATTGTTTGAATCATTGTTGTACCTCAAATGCATTTTAAAACATTACCATTCTACAAAATTTTCAAATTTTTAAAACATATTTTATTTATCGTAAAAATATATAAAAGTATATAAATTTATTTTTGAATAGGTCAAAATATTTCCACCATAAATTAATATCACTTTCTTATAAATTTTAAATAACTAAATTTCTAGGAATTATTAACATATAACTACTCCAAGAGAGTTCGTTAAGAGAGATTAATCAAAATTTTAAAGATGGAATTGCCTGATAAAAGAATAAATTTCAAAGTTTAAATTTACTTTAGAATAAAGGAATAGTAGGGCATGTTTCAAATTTTGTGCAGATTACAAACGCCTCTACTAGGAATAATAACAAAAGTGTACAGAAAATATGAATACATTTCATATTTGAGTTAGAATATTCTATTATTTTAAAAGATTATGTGTCCTATCATTCAAAAAATATAACTTACATTATATTTATTGAATGGAATAAAAAATATATACTATATCAAATTTTTTCCTATAAGAAGTTTTACATTGGTCTACAGCAGCCTTTTAAATATTATTAAAGCAATCTTTATAATACAGTTTAATCAAAAAAAAAAAAAAAAAAAACACATTTCTTTTGAACATATTTTAAAATCGGATAAATGTTAAAATTTAAAATAAGGTTTAAGTTTCGATTAGCGTCCACACTTTTCTTCATATTTTTTTGACATTCTAATGAAAAAATGCTTAAACATTTTGACACAAATGTATAATATATAGCTAGTAAAATATATAGCTATTCTTTTAAAAATTCTATATTTAATAAAACGAAATAATATATAAAATAAGATAACCGTTAATATGCATATCTTAAAAACATATTTTTTTGGAAATTTAATAAAAACTTCATAAAACAATTCACTATTTAATACAATATTCTTGGAAAATAATTTCAGTGTAATGTAGAAAAAAAATTCAAGAGACCTTTATTATATTATTATTACTTTACAAAAAATAACAAAAAGCAGTTTTGAGCAAAAAAGGAATGAATAATCATGTTTTCAATTTTTGGATATAGAAGAAATGAATTTTTTCTTAAAAATATAAAAATGCAATTTAATGGTATTACTTTTTTAAATTATTGGCTTGAATTCATAAACCGGAAATAAATCTTTTTATATAGGAAGATTGACCATGTTAGTAATTTAAGTTCATAATACAATTATTAATAATTTTTCATATTCCCTTCTTCTACTGTTGACTAAAATTTAAAAGATAAATGAGATCAAACTTATTTGATGCTCAATGAAGAAGTGATGTTTTTAGATGTAGCAATAAAATGGAAATATTTTTTTAGTTATTCTTTGAGGTTAATCTTTCAGAGAAAAAGGTCAGCTCAATTTTTAGTTAAAATAGATTTTCATTTAACTGAAAGCTACAATTGATAAAACATTTCTATTAAATATTTTCAGTTGGATTCATTTGTAGATAGCTTATGATATTTTTTGCCGTTATACATTTTAAATAGTATTTGAGAAGCCGCAGTGGCCTGGTTGGTTAGGGCATCGTTCTCTTTACTAAAAGGGTGTGTTCGAATCCCATCTTAGCCGAAGATCCGCCTGTTCACTAGGGGCAACTGGGGCATGTAAAATCTGTCGGATAGCAGTGTCCTCCGTGTTCCCATTCCAAATTAATACCTCTGGGGGTGGTTGGAGCCAGTTTTTGGGTCTTCTCTGGTTTCAATCTCTAAATTGGAAGATTCAGATGGTGCTACCATCTATGAGTTAAAAGTCGTACTTCCACCTTCGTATGAGGGTGCTCTACTCAAAAACAGAAGACGCTCACTTTCTAACTTCATTCGCCTAGTTTCTGATGACGCTTGGCAACGCCAAGCGTCATCAGAAACAACAACTAATAGTATTTGAATATTGAATTTGTAATGTTTTGATTCAGACAAATTCAAAACCAAAAAATATAATTAGAAATGTATAATAATATATAATGTATATAAGTAAGTAAGTGTGTTTATATATACACATATAAATACATGTATACGTATAAGCGGAGGGATCAATTGATGGGTAAAAACATGTACACTTTATGTATTTTGAAATATCAAACTTTCTAACTATAACAATATTATTGACGTATTTCAAAATGAGTATGCGGAGTGATGTTTGCAGACTTCTGACAGAAAGATTCTCAAATTAGTTGCCTGAACTTGATAACTAAATTAGATATTAGAAAAGATTCAATTAGAAAACTGTAGTACAATAATAGTGATATAGTACAAAACTGTATATTGCGCACAGACATGACATGAAAAATGCTTGTAACTCCCATTGAAAACACAATAGTAATTATAATTAAATATTTCTATGTACTAGAGAACATCTACTTTCAATAATTAAATTTTTTTAATGATTATAAGTAATGAATGTATAAGAGCTTCTTAATTTTATTTATTTCTTTAATACATAACAGTAACGAATAAAAATAGTAGTGTAACTCTTAAATGTCAACAATGGGTAAAAGTTTTCTTGTTAACGTATTCATAAATGGAAACTGGTTGATATATAAATTAATATAATCTTCGAAATATATTCATTTGTGTTTTAATTTTTGAATAACAAAACTTATAGTTTCCTACCAGGCTTATTTTTGTGTATGAATGACATGTTTTCATGCTGAATGACACGTAGTAGTTTGAAAAAATACTTCAAGGAACTCATTAAAATTTAAAGATTTTCATAAAAATGATTATGAAAACTCAAGGGTTTGCATAATCTGATAAAAATTGGATTTATATTTAGAAATTAGTAATTTTTTTTTTTATCTGTTTCGGTGAAAGATTCTCTGCGAAATAATATGTATACATATTATTCAATCAACTTTCTCTGTTTTTCCACTCTGTTAAATATTAAACTAAAAAATGATCACTCAGGCGTTGAACTCTTCATGTGACCTAGTTTTAAAATATGAAATTGTGGAATCATATTCAGTAGTACACATTTCAGCAGCTTATTTAAGGAAAAATACGTTTAAAAATAGAAGGAGAAATACTATAGTAAATTCATTCATTAAAAATACTAAAAATAAATCTAAACATAAGATATTCAATTATTAAAAACAAAATGAACAATTATTGAAAAAAATTAATTCAATGTTCAACAATAATAATTAAATGCATGGATTTTGTTAAATCTTATCCTGAAAAATTTGCTTAAAACTATAATTTTAGGTAACATTGTTTGCAAATCACATATAAAAATATTTGATTTGTATAAAATATTTTCTTACAATATTTCAGTTACAAACTATACTCTAATAAATAACTCATTAAGAAACTTAAAATAATGTTAATTATATTGGCTTATATTCAAAGGAAAAAATAATAATTATTTGAACCTTTAATTTTTTAAACTGTATAGTTAATGTTTTATGTTTCCTTTATTTGAATATTATTAAAACATTTAAAAAATAACTATTTTATAAAAGCATAATTGGAAATATTTTAAATCGCATTAGAAATTTTTTGTATAAGAAATCCAAAAAAGAAGGGATAAAAAAATGGAGTTAATAAAAGTAATTTACTATTTATTTGATAAGTATTTCTATATGTTAAAAAAATTATTTTTTTTTTTTTTTATCATTTTAATGACTTTTATTATTTTTTTTTTTGAAAAACATTTATAAAGTTATATTTTTAGGTTTGATTAAGAAGCAAAACATAACAATACAAAAAAAAACGCTTTACATGCAATTAGAAAAAATGCAAAAGTATTAACTATCGCATAAATTTTTCTAATATCAGTTGAATAAGATTATTTCAGAAAAAATGATAAGAAAATATTTAAAAATAACTGTTTTAAAATAAGAAACAAAACACCAGTCTTTAAAACAATAATAAATGTAGCTTGTTTTTAAAATACAGATAAAAATTTTTTTTGCATTGAATAATTAAGATGGAATTAATTGCTTGAAAAATTCTGATTCGAATTCAATATCTGAAATTTGATTTTTTGCATGAGTAAACAAGAAAATATTTAAAAAAATAAATACTGCTGATAAAAATAATAAATTTACTGAAAAAATAATTGCCGAAAAATTGAAGCATAAGCGAAGAATTTAACATTTACTAATTTTAGAATTCTTGTTTAGTAATTTAAATATAATGATGACATAAAAGAAGCAAATAGTAAAAATGGATGAACTTCAGGACAAAAACTTAATAATAATTATTTTTATGACTTCCTGAAATTTCAATTACTTTCCCTTAAAATTAAAAAGTATTTTTAAATAATTGTATTTAATTAACTGAATTTTCTCGAATTTTTATGTTATTTCCTGTTATCATTGTATAGTATTCCTTTTCCCAAGTATTTGAAAACTCTTTGGATTTGAAGAAATCTTTGCGTTTTTAGTATCTTAATTAAGAATAAATGAAGAAATTCTTTTTTCGCTAGGATGTGACACAAGAATAGTAAAAACATGCATAAGAGAAAATTTTATATATAATAAATATTTTTAGTGGATAAATTTTCCAAGCTATCCACCATTATCTAAATTATCTTTTGTAATGTGCGGAAGAAAATTTGAGCTACACAAATTAATAGTTTTTTTTCAATGAATGCTTGTAAAAAGTTGTTTTGATCACAACTAATGTTTATTGTATCTATTTCTCTAAAATCACATCAAAATAAGCTACAAAGTTTACATTTCCCTAAGAGTTAAAATTTAATATTAGATTTCCATTTAATTTTTTATAACAGTTGCCTTTATTTAGTATTACTTGAAATTTACCAATATGACTGCTTTTAATGGTTCCTTTGGAGCCATTGTTTTGATTAATTTGAATTTATAAGTTTTTCTGAATGAATTGCTCAGAGAGAGTTCAATTAATCCTTCCCTAATATCATTAGAGAAAAACGTTTGAAAAAAAATAATTGATTAACGCAATTTGGAAAAATCAAAATAAAAAAAAAATCCAACAAATATATTAACATTAAATTTTCTTTAAATGTTTGCTTTGAAACAGTAGAGTTAATTCAATAATATTTGAAAATGCATACTTTCAATGTATAAAAAATAGAGCTGCCTATTTTTATTTTCTTATTGCCGATATGATTTTTATTTGCCTCAGTTTATATTGAAGTAAAAAGTTTCGATAAGATTTACTATGTTTATTTTTTTCTCATCCAATTTGCAATTAAAAATTCAGTAATTTTACTGAGTAAAAGTATTTTATATAGTTACTGAAATAAATTAAATGTGACAATTACAAAGAAGCTTCTTTCTCAAACTAAATGAGTTGCGTCTATTTTAAATTAAAGTGTTGAAAAAAGTATAAATACAATTAAGTATATGTACTAATAAGTAAATTAAAACATGCAAAATTAAAAAAATAGAAAAATTTTAGTAGATTTTTCATGGTTAATTTTAGTTATATAACATATTTTTTTTCTTTAATGAAGTATTCACAATTAAATATTAATTTAATAAAAAGCATTAAAAGAATACACAAGCAGACTTCTGTAAAACGAAAGTTAATATCTTTACCTTCAGCAATTCAGTATCAAAATAGAATATTAATTATTTAACGGAGTCGAATATCAGAGAGTTATTTTGGAAATCTCTTTTTATTTATGTTATATAAGGCATTTATTGATTTTTAAAGCAGCCTACCCTGTCTAGTGGACAGCATAGACTGCGGATAGGGAGATCCTGATTTTGAATCCCAATTCGGTCATGATTGTACTTTCTCTCTCCTGTCTTTGTCCTTTCCTTGTATAAATGGGTTGTGATTGGTTGCCTATCCTATAAACGGGTACCTTTGGCAAGTGTGTACTGAGGAAATCGTACTCCACAACAAACAAAGGTTCAGTTGGAAAAGTGGAGCAGCGCATCCCATACTACCATCCTACCTGGCACAAGACAGCAACAACATTATTTTCTAGAAACAATACATTTATGGTAATTTTCAGACATTGAGTACAAGAATCTTTTTTTATTGACGAAATTAGATAATCATACAACGAAAGTTAAGCATTTTTACTTTCGGAAGAATTATATTTTAGAACATAATTCTGCGAGTAGCGGGTGAAAAAATGTAATTAATATGAATTGAATTGTTCTTTTTTTTAGAATAATTCGAAGGTCAAAACTACATTTAAGAAATTTGTTGAATGATAATAGCTAGAACTAATGTAAATCTATTCTCCGAAATGCAATGCTCAGGTTTATTGCTATGTTTTCCACACTTATGTTCAAGTTCACACTGAAGACAGATTTAGAAAGGTTGCTAACATATATTCCAATCCATCTTTGTTACAAGAAACGTTTGCATAAGCTGTGGGAATCAAGGTTTGTACAGGGATCTCTCTGAATAGTTATATGTCAAATGGAGAAACTTTAAATGGTGAAAATTAGTTTAATGAGATCGTTGATTTTTATATTGGCAAATACGCCACTGATGTTAGTAATAGTGACTCCTAAGGTTAATAAATGACTAAATTTATCAAGTTGTGCTTAATGAAAATTTTTCTTAAAGCGATAGTTTGAAGTAAAGGAAAAGGGAATTTCAATAATCCTCGATAAATATTATACAATACAAGAATTTTTAGACTACCTTAGTAGGCAATCTACTGCTGTGACCCTTTCTCCATGATTATTATAGGGTCTAAAACAAAGATTATTCTGTTTGCGATTGTCCAATACAATTTTTGACTCTGATAGCATAATTGCCTACATAATGTTTAACGTTAGACGTGGTCATATATTTCTCTTATATACTAAGACTATTTAAATAAGAATATTACAAACTAATAATTATAATATTTCTATGCAAAAATTCAAAATAAAACTGTGACGCTCTGTTTTTTAGAGGGAATCATTTTGGTTAAAATGTGCTTTTCTGTTGTCAATAGTATTTGTTTTTCAATATATGAAACATTCTGTGTTTCATTCAATATTTTCTTTTAGTGTCTTTTGTCTCTATGTTCACTGATTTTCAAATAAGCTTCACAAGTTATGTAACAATTGACTTTAAATTTTGAAGACTATAATTATTTAAATAATTAATTTTAATTATGCAGACCAATGCAGTCTATTACTGAGTTCTTAATTAAAATTACCAATAAATAATTAGGAAACTAAGTAAGTTTTTTGATAAAGATATCAATTCATAATAGAGAAATTAGCTTGATATGTTTAAAAAATTTAAACAAAATTATTATTTCTTGATAACATATTGTATAAAATAATACATTCCGTCTTCTTCTGATTGAAATACTGATATAGATAAACCCATACAGGTAATTATGAAAATCATAGAAACTCCTTAGATTTATAATTATTTTATTACTATGGTATAGAACCACGATTGAAATACAATACCGATTGCATTAGTCTATATATCGATTCATAAAATAACGAAACACAATTAAAAACGTCAATTTTATTCACGGGTGTTTCAGATGTTTTAACAACCACCTGCATTACATATGTAGTTCCATACAAAAGAGGAAGCTCGTTGCAAATTTTATTGTAATATATCTTCTCAAGATTTGCTGCTAATTAATAGCTTATATGTGAAAAATAAGATTGAAATTTAACAATTACAATGTAATTACAAAGATATTGTGAAAAAATTAAGAATAATTATGGTGACATGCATTTTATGAAGGAATTAAAATAAGTTGATAATCCAAACTAGAAAGATAGTATTTATAATTAGTTAAAGCTTTAACTTTTGTTTATTAAGTAGTGTAATTTATTAATTAATATAAAAGCCAAAAGAAGTTACATTTTCAGTGCTTACATTTGCATAAAAGATAGAAACAACTATATTAACAATGTTAGAAATTTTACTGACTGCAACATTAATATGTCTGCAAGAAATTATAATATTTCAGCGAAAAATTTCAAAATAACCTATAAATATATGAGAGAAGTGATCCTTCATCAATAATATCAATCAATAATAGTTAATATAACCAACAGTAATACAATTTTTATTCGCACTTAAAGTACACTACTGGCCATTGAAATTAATACAACAGGAAGAAATGCAGATAACAAAATGATATTTATTGGACAAATATGTATATTATACTGGAAATAACAAGTGATAAAATTATCAAAAATTTGGCTGGATAGATCCTGTGAAATCAGTACCCAGAACAACCACCTATGGCAGTAATAACAGCAGTTATACGCCTGGGCATTGAGTCAAACAGAGATTGGATTGCATGTACAGGTACAGATGCCCATGCAGCTTCAACACGATGCCACACTTCATCAACCGTAGTGACTGGCACTTGGTGAAGAGCCAGTAGTTCAGCAACCATTGACCAGACGTTTTCTATTGGTGAAAGATCAGGTGAACGTGCTGGCCAGGGCAACAGCCGAACATGTTCCGTATCAAGGAAGGTCCGTACAATACCAGCAACATGTGGTCGGGCATTATCGTGCTGAAACGTAGGGTTTCGAGGGGCTCGAATAAAGGGCAGAGCCACGGGTAGTAACACACCAGAAATGTAACGTGCACTGTTCAAAGCACCGTCAATGCGAACAAGAGGTGACCGAGAGGTATATCCAATGGCACCCCATACCATCACGCCAGGTGATGGGCCAGTATGACGATGACGAATGCACCCTGCCAGTGTGCGTTCACCAAATACGGATGCGACCATCATGATGCTATACACAGAACCTGGATTCATCTGAAAAGATGACGTCTCGCCATTCGTGCGCCCAGGTTCGTCGTTGATCACACCATTGAAGGCGCTCTTGTTTATGACGCAGCCATGGTCTCCGAGCTGAGAGTCTCTGCTGCTGCAAGCGTCGTCGAACTATTCGTGCAGACACTTGTTGTCTTCCAAACGACCCCGTTTCTTGACTTACGGCTCATGACGTGGTTGCACGATCCATTACGGCCATGCGGATAATATGCCTGTCTTCTCGACTGCTAGTGATAGGAGGCCGTTGAGATCCCGCATGGCTTTCCGTATTACCGTCCTGAACCCATCGATTCCATATTCTGCTAACAGTCATTGGATCTCGACCGACGCGAGCAGCAATACGGCGATAAGATAAGCCGCAATACCGGTATGCTACAATTCGAGCTTTATCAAAGTCAGAAACGTGGTGGTACGCATTTCTCCTTCTTACACGAGGCATCGCAACAAATTTTCACCAGGCAACAACGTTCAAATGCAATTTGTGTATGAGGAACCGGCTGAACAATTTCCTCGTTTAAACACAATATAGGTGTCGCTACTGGCGCCTACTTTGTCTGAATGCGCTGAAAAACTAATCATTTGCATATCAGAGCACCTTCTTCCTTTCGTATAAATTTCACGTCTGTAGCATGTCGCCTTCTTGGTGTAGCAGTTTTAATGGCCAGTAGCGTATTTTAAAATTTTCTATTTAATCTAATACTAATGTATTATTATTCTTAAAGCTAGTAATTTGTACTTTTTGGGGGATTTAAATACTTAATATTCCCATAAAATATTTATTTTTAATGAAACAATACAAATTTAAATTGAAATTAACAAAATTACCTTCAAATAATTCTGAAATTCATGCAAAAAGTTATCTAAATCTTTTTTTATATATAATTAATAAACAGCGTCATATAATTTTAAAGGTATACCACAATACACGTATATTTCTTTTCCTTATAATTTTTATATTTTCTAAATCTAATGGAAAGCTGTGTGTTTGCTTCGAATGTTTTGACTTACGCGTCAATACTTCTAAAAAGGTAAAAATATCGATTACTTTTTTCAAGCTTAATTTTTTATCTTCCTTTTTCCTTGCTTCATAGAACATTTCGTCTGCAAAAAAATAATCTTTAAAAATAAACTCTCCCTGTTCGTGGGGAAAAAAAGAATTTTTACACATTACTGACGTGTTTTTTCTGAATAAAAAAGACTATATCACTGTTATATATGTTTCTAAAAAATTATATTTAAAGCTTCGTAGAACATTATAAAATTCTGGACGGTGAACATACTTTTTCTGTTGCTTTACAATAACGTAAAATTCAGTGAGAACAGAGCCAAATGTAGAATTCGTCAAATACGAGATATTTTGTATCATTGTATATATTTATTACAATTATTCTTCCAAAAACAATAAATATTTAAAGCTTCGTAGAATATTATAAAAATCTGGACGGTGAACATACTTTGCTCTGTTGCCTTATAATAACGTAAGATTCATTGAGGATGGAACCAAATGTAGAATTCGTCAAATACGAGACATTTGTTATCATTGTATATATTATAATTATTCTACCAAGAACAAAAGATATATTTTACGAAGATTATGTTAGTTTCCTCAAAGAGTTTCAATTTTCATATTATTATCTGATTATTTTAACTTGAGAGATTAAATGCTTAAAACATTAATAATTAAGATGAACGTAATACTCTGCATAGAGTAAATATGATATAAGCTGTTCCCTGAATGCGGAGTTACATGTTATGTTAAGATAAAGAAAAATAGAGTTAAAATAAAGGTTAAATTAAATTTAAATCATAATGGTATCAGGTTTTTTCCAAATTTCATATTATTTTAGGTTATATTTCACTGTTTCATAAACAATGTTTCCTGAAATATATTTCGAAAATAATTATTTTTCTTAATTCTAAATTTCAGTTATTTTACTTAATTTGTTTAACAAAAATACATAAATTTTAAAATTAATATTTTATAATCAATCTTACAGAATTCATGTGGATTGAATGATACACAGAAGGATATATTTTTTTAATTTATGTAAATCAATATTTTTTATTCTCATTTTCATTTTTACAATCACAAATTAAACTAACAAGCATAAGTTTAATAACAATAATTGATAATACTGCTTACATTATAATATATATGTAATGGCGTGATGCTTGTTCTGGTTCTAATGTAATCTCAAATCCAAGATGTATATAAACCTCGACATATAGTAGAACTGAAAGGTACTATAAAACATGAAGTTATACAGATTTCTCTTTTATGCTACGTTAGACATTATTACATACAATGTTCCGTATGCATAGGCTGTTGGGAAAGTGAATACATTAGGAGTTTGAACTCCCAAGAAAGAATTACGATTATAGTCAAAACATTTAAGCAAAAGTTTAAACAAAATAAATCATTCCTATTAAACTGCTAAAAATAAATATTTGCTACAAATGGAAAAATTTAATATAATTCCTTTTAATACACATTTACTTAGAATCATTTGTTATCAATTATATTTAACTTATCAAATGATACTATAAGAAAACAAGAAAAAAAGTGTTAAGGAAATTTTAACCTGAATTATTATTTTAATTGAATCAATAAACTTTATTTTGTAATAAAAAATTAATAAATAATTTGCATTTCTAAAAAATTTCATGATACTTTATTTTGTCTGATGCAATTTTAATGGAATTACAGAGTAAATATAATAAATACATAGCAAGAGATTATGTTTTTAACGCATATTATAATTATATTACTAACCATCTATTGAAATATCAAAATCTATTTAAGCTGGTTACAATAAGACAACTAGTGTAATTATAAAATGTAGACATTTTAATAAAAAAGTTTTAAATTTTTAATTTTGTTTTACAAAATATTTACAGCCCAGCCCATAGACAAGCAAAAACCTCTTTTCACGGAACTAAATAGGCTTTTATTTTAATCTAGAAAAATTATTAATTTTCGTAAAAAAATAGTAACTTAAACTACAGGTTATTCGCGGAACTTTGTAGGGAGGTTAATGCTGAACACGAAAGCAATTATTACGGCATTCAGAAGTCTGATGGCTCTCAAGAGGCTGGAATTTAAGTAGACTTTTTAAATTAAGGCTGGAAATAGAAATATTTTTAACAGAGAAAATTCTTAAGAATGATTTCAAAAGTTAGATGGCTTCCGCGAGGCAAGAATTTAAGTAGCCTTTTTATATTGAAGATGAAAGTATAAATGCTTTTAATAGAGAAAGTTCTTAAAAGTGAAATCTACACAACTCATTTTTCATGCCTGGAAAGAGTTGTACAATTAGCATTCTAAAGAAATACTTTTTGGTATATTAATAATTTAAATTTGAGTTATAAGGAATTGCAATAAATTTCATTTATTTGGAATAGTACATGAATTTAAGAGCAAAATTTATTTTATTTATTTTTTTTTGGAATATGTAAATAATAATTAATATATTCGTCATAGTTTACACATTGACTTTACTTTTCTTCAAAATGTAAATTTATCAAAATTAAATGTCATTTTAGGGCAAACAACTATTAACTCATGATTTAAAAATATTTCCTATCTTAGAATAATACAAGTGATATAAATGCAATGTTAAATTAGAAATTAAATAAATAATTTTAATATTTTTCTATTAAATTATAAGTCAAGAAATTTGTTTTTCTAGCCATTCCTTATTTTTCTATTTTTGTATCAAAAATAATCTTTGTATTTAGACATTAACAGAAGAATTAAAAATTTTGTGTGATATTTAATTGAAGTGAATGATAAGGCTCCATAAATTTACTTATTGAGAAACTATTTACTTAAAAAATATTTTTATTTAATAAGAAAATATATCAAAAAAATATCCTTCTTATTAATTACAAGAACTAAACTGAATTATTTTTAATTGGAAAATAACAAAAGTCACTTATTTAATGTTTAATTTACTTAACATTTATTTAAATATTTTTTTAATTAATACAGCGTATGAAAATTATATTTAGATTTTTAAAATAATAAATTATTTTCGAAATTTTTGGTTTGGAAATAAATTAACATTTAGAATTGGCTTATTTTTTAACTTAATTAAAATTTATATATATATTTTACTTTCTATGAAGATAATATAATTCTTAATTGATTCAGACCGTGATACTACTTCTACACGTTCATTTTAAAAGCTTAAATAAAAAATAATTTTTTTTATTTACGTTGGTTTCTTTTCACTTAATAAATTGTGTTTTAATGTTTATAATTTTGAATACGAGATAAGGTATAATGCAGTAAGTAATATATCAATATAACTAATTAATTAAATTTTTTCAAGATGGATGTATAGAAAATGCTTTCCTCTTTTACATTATATCCTCCAAAGTTACCATTTTTTTAGCACCAGACTTTCGTTGTCCAATTATGATTAATTCCCAGAGAAATCAAGATAGAAAAAATGGAGAAGTTATGAAAATGATTTCATTACTCTCTTGAAAAATAATCTTTTGTCTCTTCATAAGGTTTTTACAAAATAAATATACAATACACCCATATTTCAACAAAATATTTATGTTACTTTAGACGTTGTTTTGTTATTTCTTTAAAATTTATATTTATATATGATATTATGATTCACATTTTTAAACTGTTTATTTTCTAACTAATGAATCATAAGAGCCGGTAAAATATAGAAGTCCGTTTATTATTACAGATTATAGAAGAGAAATAAATACTCATATTGATAATAAAGTCAAATACTTAAACTTCATGAGTGTTTTTTGATGAATTTTATTATTTTTTCCTCGAATATTAAAAAACAATGAAAGCTCTAAAGAATCCTTTAATAGCTTATAAAACCAGCATTTGTTTATTTAAAGAATTATCCGCTTTAAATGTAAATTAATAACTTAATTAGAGTTTAATAATTTGTAATATATAATGCATACTAGAATTGTATATTTTTCGTTGCATAAATAAATGTCTGTAAGAAAGTTAAACATTCGATAAATAAATGACATATCGGGGATAGTGCATTTATAAAATTTGTAATTAATGTATTTTTTAAATAAATTTTTGCTTGAAATATTTTTTACGCATGATTTCAGGAGATTTTAATTTATTTCAGAGTTTTAAATTTATATAACAGAGTATTGAAAAAACTACTTTCCACTTAAATAACTTCTAAAACATAAAAACACTTTATATCACTACTTAGTAAGAAATCATTAACACATATTTTATTTCTTCTATTCTAGTTATCATAATTAGAATAAAAATATATTTTAATTATTATAATTAGATAATAAAATTTTTCCCTTATTTAGTTTTATGTTGTTTTATATTTACTAATGACGATTTAATTCAGGAATTATCTTTTTTTAATTTTAAAGAGAGTTTTTTATTTAATTTTATTTAATTGTTTTAAACATAAAGAAAATATTTGTTTTAATTCCTTTTATACGAGGGAAAAAAATTCTATATTTGTAAAATCCCAAAAATAACATAGATAGAGAAAAGAGACTGCCTGAAATCACAAGGAAATGTTTTAAATATAATGACAGAATGAAATGATTGTAACATATATATTGAAAACATAGTTTTTATCACTATATAGTCTTAACGAGTTCAAAAACCCTTAATTTGATCTATAGAACACCACAGAAATATTTGAGAGTCTAATGCAATTTATTTAAAAGCCAACCATTATTACCATGTCATTTGTATGTATTTAATTTAAATGTGTCAACATATGTCTTTTAAAATGTGTCATCCAATTAAACGAAAATGTTGTACTCCATAATGTTCTCAGGAACTTATAATGATCAATATAACTGATTAAATGCCAACAGTTGAAAAACTTTCAAACAGAAGACATAAAATAAATAAATTAATCCTTAGGAACAAGAAATCAAAGTTTTCAGGTATTTCGCATGCAAACGTATTGTGTGAACTGATACCGAAAACGTGAATTTTCTTGATAAAATTTTCCTAGAATTTTTTACAGATCATCTCCATTTAATAAAACATTTTATCTTTCAATTGAATCTCCGTTCAAAAAATATTAAATATTTATAATTTTTTTGTATTTTACAGTAACGAAGTCTTGCTATTTCATTATGCCTTTTGTCCTTATATTGAGATGTTAATACAGAATAATTCACAGATGCGGCAATGAAATCATACAATCAAGTGAAAGGTAATGAAGAAAATGTCAACTTATACTGAACAATTAAAATCGGTATTCAAGAACATTCCAGCATAGGAATTTTCTAGAAATAGAATTAAAAAGAACATAAGAACAATCTAGGTAAGAGGAGAAATGATTATAAAAAAAATAATGCATTGAAACGAATTTTCATTTTAATCCTTCGCTAGGGGGATTTTTATCGTCGAACCTACAGATCTTTAATTTGACATTATACCTCTGCACCAAACAGCCAGAATCAGTTTCAACAAGTTTTGCCACAATATTTATAATATTGTCATTATCTATATTATTACTCTCACTATCAAGGTTGATAATCACTCATTGTGCTTGTTTTTCTAAACAAGCAATTAGAAAGGTGAATTTCTAATGAAAATAATAATATTTCTACTATCTACTTTTCCATATTTGAAAATAAAATTACTAATTATCTTTGCAGAAATGCTATAAAAGATTGCGGTACATTAACAAGTATAGTAAATTTCATTTTCATATAAAAATATTTTAGGAAATAACACAAAATTTCAAAGATCTTTAAATAACTATGCCGGCAAGAGTAACAGAATATACTTGTAAACCAATTTGAGTTGAAAAATAACTTACTATTTTTAAAAAGAGTTTTGTTTCTTCAGAAAAATAATGGTTGCAAATGATTCCAAGATACTTAAGAATTAGCTTCATTCGTGCATTTCTAAATGTACCATGAACGCTTAGGATTTATGAAGCAAGAATTTTAAGAAAGTAAATTTAGTTCTTAGTTACAGGAAACATTGCCCAAAATGTCAACATTGGATATATATTCCTCAATAGTCAACACATTATTTAATATCTCTGCCGCTTAAAATTGGTATTCAAGCCTTCATATAAAAATAGGTGTATTAATGTATGTAACACTTACTAAAATTTCTAAGTCAATCAAAATTTATTTTTAGAATTGTTAAGTCCATTTAAAATGCTTCTTTACCAAAATTCTATGCTCATCTGAAATATTATCAATGACAATGGTTATGTAGTCTAGTGAAAGTGGGAATCTGAAATATGGTTATCTTTAACAATATTAATATAATAAAAAATATCGACATAATGAAAAATATCAATTCATAGACAGATGAGAATACTTTCTCGTGAGAAATTTAATAAGAAATAATTCATTTACGGGTACAATTCTAACTATTTTGATAATGTTTTACGCATCCTTTTCACAAGAAAAGAAATCAACAAAAATATATATAAAATGAGAGCTATTCACATAATTTATGAGGATCTAAAATTACTTTTTATCATAGTCCAATGTCTAGGAATGTGAGAAAGATGTTTGAAATTTGTTTCAGTCCTTATCAAGTGCAAATATTTAAAATTGACATTAATATTCAAGATTTTAAGGGGAAAAAAGACTTTGGATAATCTTTGGAAAAAATAAATTAACTAAATAAACTAACTTAAATAATAAAACTTTGGAAAAAATATTTTGGATAATCTACGTACAAAACAGTACTTTAATGGAGTTGCTCAAAGTCAAAATTTCAAAGATAATTCAATACTAGAGGCAATAATATTGTTTATCAAATGATCAAGAATCAAAAGATCGAAGACGAGAAGTAGATCATCAAATTATCTACATATATGACAGATTAAAACAATTATTTTGAACGTGATTATATATTAAATTACGTGTTGAAAAAATGATTTATTATTTAATGATTAAATACACATTGCTAAATGAATATTTAATAATTAAATAATAGATTGCTTATTAATTTTATTGTTTATTACTATTGAATTAAGACGTTTAAATTGAACATGCATTTTTGTAATATTACTCAGAAATAATTATAGGTATAGGCAAAATATGCAGGCAACTTTTTCCGGAAGGATTCGTTATTTTACTATTCTTGATATATTTAAACTCAATGATAAAAGTTCACTTTAAATTATCCAGATATTCTTATAAATTATTTTATTCAGATAGTCATAACTTATTTTTGATCAAATATAAGTCTTAAATCATGAATGACTAAATATATGATAGTATTTTTATAACCAAATCAGAATCGGGCTGTGGTTGTTATGTTACAATATTTTTATACAAGCTTAATTAATGATATTTGTTATAAAAATGAAGTAACTATGAAATGATATGTTAATTCATTCATAATTTTTTTATTCAGTTGGATGAAATTTGGTTTAATGCTCTACATCCACTTATGCTTATTTTAAAATTATAGATATCAGTGGTAACTTTATTCAAATAATTGGCACTTGCTATCTTAATAACACATGTAGTTAATATTTTGGTATTATAATCGAACAGGAACTATATTCAGGAATAAGGTTATGAATTTTTCTATAGATATACTATATAATATATATATATATATATATATATATATATTAAAAAAGTGCAATTAGTTAAGATGATTAATTTATAATCTTTAAAATAACTCTAAGAAAAAATATTCTTTGTTAATTTATTATGAGTTAAAAGAAATATTCCACTAAAATGGGAAAATTTTAATGATTTTTCCTTTTTGTAAATAAAGTTCATCAAAGTGGAATTATTATTTTTAATAGCAATAATCCTAATAAAACTATACAATATTTAAAGTCCGTGTGAAGAGGATTTGCTTTCCTCTTATGCTTCATTACCGAAACTTTTCTTGAAAGTTAACAAGAGAAACATTTTATTTCAGAAGTAGTATTTTATTATTTATTTTTTACACTGAAACTCTCCAAAATCAGGAAATTTTACTAAGATTACTGATAGAAGGAAAGGTTATTCTTTGTCAAATTGTTTAAATGATTTCCGTTCAATATTTTTGTTTCATACGTTTCACTTAATTTTTGAACAAGTAAAAAAATGTTTGTATACCATTAAAAATATGAATTCGTAAAAAATAATTTTAATTTGATTTTATTACTACCACTAATATTTTCTGAACTGTATTAATGTCTGTGTTTCTGGTAAAGTTGAAGAATCATTTATTTACAATTTTAAAATACATTTTTGTAAATTAAGAATATTTTATAGAATAAGGGATACCAAAATTCAAATGTGATGATATGATATCTTCCTTTCTAGAATGTCTAAAGTAATTTGAAGTCCTTTTCAAAGACAACGTATTTTTCTTACAATATTAGAGTTTAATTGTAAAAATGCATAATTTATAATTTTCTTCCTAATTTAGTCATGAAAAGAAAAATATTTCCAGTTTCTTAGTTAAATTGCAACGAAACTTTTGGTTATTAAATCAAAACTTACGAGTCACTTACATATGTGTTCTTAACTCAAAATTTTAGCATATTTTGTTCGCCGATAAATACAAAGAATGTAAAATTTTTTGTCGTAAAAAATTATGAATAAAATTTATTAATTTACATATAGTATTATATTATCACGGAAACAAACATTTTAAGTGAGTATGTAATGTAAAATAGGCTAATTAGTGTTTTCAAGTCATACATCCATTTGATAAGAGTTTTTTCGTGTATATTTACTATAAATCTTTTAAATTATTTGTTTTCAAATATTAAATTTTAAAAATTACGACTATTTTTTTATTGAAATACGGAAGATATGCAAAATACGAATACTCTGCTTATTCTTCAACATATTTTTTCTAATATATTTTTGAATAATTTCCTGATTAATATTTATAGATATAGAGGTATGATTAAAAATTTTATCAGCAGGGAAAAATAGAAAAATAAAATTATTTTATTTATCCACTGCACTACCTAATGCAAAAATTTATTTAACTCTGTTCGCATTTGCAATTTTTATGTTTTTTTTTCTACTTCGTGATTGCTTTTTGAAACCAGTAAAAATTTACAAAAAAATATTAAGTGTTACACAATATATTACTTCAAATGCATATTTGCATGTAAAAATAGAAGTTCTTGCATTTACTATCAAGGAATAAAAAGAAAAAGCAAATATGAAAATTAGATACTCTAATTTCTAATTTTCATATTTTACATTTCATATTTATATATTCATTTCATATATTTATATATTATTATACATTTCAATACATGAGCATTTTTTTTTAATTTTTAAACAATTCCCTGTGAATTAAGAAAACACATTCAAGTGAAAGCAACATAATTTCACTTTAGAAATATTTATATAAAACAGAACAACTTTAATCAACACGTATGTTGTATATATTGTTAAAAAATAGCATTAATGATAAAGCTTATTCGAAACAAAGTTGGTTTGATGAATTATATTTAATCGATTAATTTGATTCAGATATGAATAAAAATTCCTATTCCATTTATGAATTATGAATCAATATTTTTAACAACTTTATAAACATGCTGTTATAAAAGCAAATTACAATAAAAATAATAAAATTTTAAATCATATTACAAGTTAAGGATTTTTATAGATTTCTATTTTTTGGAAATACGTTACATATTTCTGTGAGGAAATACTAATATAATAAAAACTTCGATCGACTAAGATAGAATTTTTCTTTGTAATAAAATTTTGCAGTCAAAGCTATCTTGACGAAAAATGGAAATTATTAAAAATTGATGTTCAGTAATAAATAGTTAGCCCTAGATTATTTAGGAATTTATAATTAAATAGGTGAATAAAAGAAAAGATTCTAAATCAGTTATTTGAAACTTTTGTTGCGGATATTTTTCGCTAAATGTAATATTTTTTCTTCGAACGATTTGAATTCATTATTAGCATGTGTTACAGTTCAAAAGACGTTTTTTTTTTGCATCAAATTGAATTATTTTTTTGAAGAAATCGGACAACTGATTGACATATGTATCAAGCATATGTCAATCAGTTATTCAGTAATTCATCCTTTGCATCGACTTGTTAGTGAATTAAGAAATTACTGAAAGTAACTGTGCTTGTCTTAATACGACTGCAGATGGTATTAAGACAAGCACAGATGCATTAGAATGTGTACAAACTATAATATGCAAAATTTACTTTCACCATTAAGACCTTAAATCTCAAACTTGCATTATATTCTATCGGATTACAGTGATCCAGAATTTGATCGTTTTGAAATTGAACTGATGGAAACCTATATCTTTAGGTGATTTCCTTTCTTAAATAGATTCTGTAGTTAATCCCACACCTGTTTGTAAGCGACCAGAAGAATTAGGAAATCTTTTCTTACTATCCAAAGATTCAAATGCCTATAAGAAGATAATGTTGTCTGCATTTTAACACTTCCTCCCTTCCTCGGCTTTGTTAATAATTTTTACAAACATACATCTCAGTAGTATACATAGTATTTTACTATTAGTTAATAAAACTGCTCAGTTTGTAACTCATCGAGCTTAGTTTTCAGCAAAATAGTACTTGTCTGAACAAGAAGAGTTTCCAAGTTTGCCTAACGCTCTTTCTGACAATTATAACTATTCATCGCATCTACAGCACATTTAAAAATTATTTAAAGACAAATTAATTATTCCTTGAATGTTCATAATTTAGCTATATTATTGAAAAAATTATGATAACAAAGTCAAGAACATTAATTTGGGCCATTCGGCTGATTACTTCCACCCAAGATAGTTAAAAGCTAATTAGTAGCATAACTACTTATCAGCCTTTTCCTTTCTTAACAGTTAAATTCATTCACAAATAAATCACTCTTAAATTTTTATTGCTTGATTTTGTATGTATATTTGTAGCATCTATTTTTTTAAAATGTAAGACACTTTTTCTATTTGTAACCAGTTTCATTATAAATTAATCTTAATATTTATTAAAATCTCAACTGAAAATTAAAATTCTTTCAAAAAATTGCTCACATAATTCTTCTTAAAATTTAAAAATAATTTTATCCCAACATACATGTTGAACTCTTTTTTATTTTAAAATTTTCTTTTGTATTCTTCTATTACAATAATATCTACTGAAAAAATTTTTAAAAATGAAATTCTGTTATATTTCTGAGAACATTTATAAATGAAATATTTTAAATAAATTTTAAAGGAATAAAATTTTTTCATTTGAAATAACAACTACAAATAAAATAGTTATTAACAATATTGAAATGTATGCTAGGATCTAATTTAAAGAAAAAATTATTTTTGATTCGCATTTCTGTTTATTTCAAGACAATTTTTGTATTCACAATTTTGAACGTCTACAAATAATTCTACTCATTTTTACTTATAATTTTATTACATTTTTTCTCCCTTTCAGGTATGATAAACATCTTTCTTTGAAAAATTAATCATATAGTTCATAACATTCTCAAAAATTGAAAAAATATTATTATAATATATTTTAACACATATTATTAAAGATATTACGCAGGAAAATCAAAATTTTATTTCAATTTCCTTTCCAAGTTGTTTAAGAAAAATCTTTTAAAATCTTGAATTGCCTTTTTTCAACCTTTTTTTCGTTTCCACATCATATAGTAAGCTTTCAGAAATTTAGAAATATTTAATAATTAACATTTTATTTTCAATATTATTTATTTATTTATTGATAGTTACGTATAGTCCAGCACTCCACAAGGAAGCATTTTAATCATGTCCTTGATTACAAATCTTTATTTATATAATGATTAAAAAAAACTATTCAGCAGTGCATGTAGTTTTTGCACTAAAATCATTTAATCCTACGTTATTTATATTATTGTTATTTAATTAAGGTATTTTTCACAAAAGAGTAAGATCAGTATGCCCTCTTATCATGCTATAAAACATTTTTTTTTATTAAATGTTTGTTAATTTTAGAATAAGTTAACTCACTTCAACAAGAGATAGCATTGTTTATTTAAAATACTTTAGTAAAAAAACAATAATAAAGTATTATGATATTATGAAAAGAAATAATCATATGAAACATGAAGAAATAAAATAAAATTATGTGATACGTACTTAGCGTAAAACAAAAGTGAAGCTACAATTATCAATATTTTCAAGTGATAAGGAAAATATTTCATGTTTTTCATACTAGAATTCTGTATCACTTTATACTTAAATATTTAGTATCATGAGAAAATACATCTATCTCTATATATTTAGTTAATTAAGTTTTGCAGCACAGAATTTCAAATTCAATAATAACAAAAAGGATTACACAAATGCTTATTGTCATTCTTTTAAATTCAGCTTCTTTTTATGCGTTGCTAACTCTAATAACAAATGCACTAGAAAAAAATATCTCCAAATTCTGGAAAATTGCAGGCAGTGACAAAAAAATAAAGCATACTTAGGAAAAAATGCATACGTTATTCTACAAACTTACAAATAAAGTAATTCCTTCGAATTTTATTTTTTCTTAGTTTTTGTTTTCTTATTTCTTTTTGCATTGGCACTGATGTGATTAGTCACAACTATTTTTATCTTTCATAAATTTCTATCCTTGTACAATTACCCCTTTGGCATATATGCGCATTTATATATATAAATGCCATTTAAGGAATGTGTGGAGTTGCTTTCTTTATTCTACAAAACTCAATTATACTTTATTCAATTAGAAAGCAAAATATTTTTGCCTCCTAATGCACAAAATAAATGTAAGCAGAAATTTAATCTTCAATTTTCACTGCGCTTTCCATCAAACTTAAAATTCTTGCAATGTTAATCTTAACTTCCTTTCATTTTTCAAAATATGCATTCGAATACATAACGGAAATAAATTAAAAAATTAGTTTTGCGTAAAAAATATGTTTATATTAATAAATTGAAGGTTGCTTTTTATTTCATAGTTTTAAGATCGTCGTAAAATAACATTTCTTCAGACTCTTGGTATTCTGCATCAACATATATTGATATAGCTAATTTTAAATTCTTCCTTAAAATTAAATTAAGTCATAAAAAGAATAAAAATGAAAGGATTTATAGAATAAGAGTAATAAGATGTTGAAATTTATAAAACTAAAGCTAAAGTCCTCCGACATAACTTGATTACGAAATTTGACTAAATCAAGCAAACAAGTATTCCTATATCAAAAATTTTACTTTTCCAACTTAATCAGCTTATAATATTTTGTACATTTTCTGTTTTAGATATATTTTGCTTTCATTACTTTTGTGAAACTTCTAAATACACTGTATAAACGAAAGGATGGAAAACTAGGAAATAAATAGGTAACAATAAAAATTATTCAAACCATAGCCATTTGAAGGGTTGTTTATTAAAACTTATTTATCTTAATATTCATTTAGAATTGAAGGAAAAGGAATTTTTTGATGTTTTGATTTTAGTGTAAAGACGATTTTAGAAAGATTTTTATGTTTTCCTTTGAAATATTTTCAGTGGGAATTCCATGTAAAAGAGACATCTTTAAATTTCATGTTAGGCATAGAAGTATACATTTCAAATTTTATTTTAAATTTTCAAATTTCTTTTCTTTTAATGCATTTTTTACTTGTATGTCTCAATAATGAAATAAATATACTACTACTGATTATAAAACCTATCGCAAATAAAAAATGTTTAATAGATTTCACATATATACAGTCGTCTCAAACTCATCTACCCAGAAAATTATGATGCTTTTAAATTTGCATTACACAAACGTAACTTACATGAAATATCTAAAAATTTAAAACTTACAGAATATATAATTTTACTTATCTACTTTTGATTAGAAATAGAGTCCCACGTGATTTCTTATAAGATATGTAAGCTTTTAGAAAGTATCGGAGCTGAGAAAAAAATTGATACATAAATGAACACATAGAAAGATATTTCTTAACGACAAATTCATAGACGGGGAAATAACTTACTTTTCATTTAACCACAACGGTAAATTAAAAATATGAAAATAAAATAGTTAGTTTAACTATTCTTCTGGATAAAATACTGTAAATAAATCCTTCGTTATAAATAATTAAAATTAAATAATAGCTTTAAAATAATTAATGCATTGAAAGCAATCCAAAATAAGAAAAAACATCTTTTGGTCATTTGATTTAAAAATTTAGTTTTCGAAACTACATTTTAAATTGAAATGTTGACAAAAAATATTTATGACGGTTTAAAAGGAAATAATATTATATTTCTTTGTATTACAATTGAACACTTATTTAATATACAACGGTAGGTTTATAAAAAATGAGAAATGTTTAAAGCAAATTTTAAAAATAGAGAGAAAACAAAGCAACAGAACACTGAGGCAAAATAAATAATTATTTTTGCTCCTTCATTTCTTCTCAGAAAATTTTAAAAATCTCTTCTCAGAAGCTAAAAAAATTCTATTAAATATGAAAACAATTATTTGTTTTCTTTCAAAGAATATTTAAAAGAACATTTAAAATCTTGAGTTTTTATGAAAGTACTTATTGTATTTCCAGATATTTATAATGTTATGTAACGAATATTTTTTCTTTCTTCTTTTGTTGTTAAACAATTTTATAAATAAAAAGTTAGGCATTCTTATAGCAAATTTGTTTTCATTCGATATAATAAAAGTAAGAAGGAATTTATATAAATTATTTCATTTTGGAAACATAAATCATTAAATATTTTTGCTATCATTTCCTTTAATTTTTTATTTTATAAAACGGGTTCTATTTGAATCATGACATAAGTCTATAGCTATGCTATAGTATTTGACACACTGTGGCTTAGAAATATATATGTGGTTATTCGAAATGTAATACCTCCATATAGAGTCTAGATATCAATGAAATAAAGAAGATGGGTTTGCAAATATTTGCCATCTTTTGAATGCATATCTATAAAAGTGAATGCTTGAGAGTTTTCCCAGTTACAGATATTAATATTTAAAATGTATGTTTAATATATAGATAGCTATACCTCTACAAGGAAATTAAAATTCCTGATTTATACAGAACGAGTTTATCGACTTAATATCATACATACTTTGAATCTATTTTAATTTTTTCTCTTTTAAGTTATTACTAAAAATATTTATTCGAATAACTGAGTTAATCCATTATTTTTAATAACACAATTACGGTTGAATTATCTTTGTGTTTTTTATTCAAATATAATGAAGTTTATGCAGCATCTAAAATGTAATTTTTACATATGTCGGTTGAAAAACGTGATATTGGTACCAATTAAAAAATAAATTCTACTTATGTATGTATTTTTAAGCAAATTGCGGCATGAAATCAATGTATCTTGAGAAATACAATAAATATTTTTTTCAAATATTTTCCCCTTGCAAAACATTGTAAGTTAAATAATTTTTAGAAAACTATTCTTTCGAAGGTATTAACGGGACAAAAAATCATTCATTTTTGGAAAAAAATAAATATAGACTTTTTGGTTGAAACAGAATAAAAAATGACAAATTCAATCTTCTGTTTTAAGATTAGACTTGTAAAAAATTCCTTTACCCTTTATCTAATTCTTTAGATAAATTATTAAAACTTTTATTTGAAAAATTTCTTTCTTAAGTCTTAATTTCCATTTCTTTGATGTTTTTGTCTTTCATTTATGCATATTACACGCATTAAGATAAAGAGTTTTTACAATGGAAATGTTTTTTATGTTGTATTTATTCATGGCTCTCTCGATTTATTTACGTATAAGAAGTCTGAAACATAATTGGAAAGGAGTGCAATTCAAGAGTTATGATTAAAAAGTAGAACAGTTGATTTTCTTATTTATTACTACTCTGTAAAGACAGGAAATGACTTCTTTACATCTTAAATGATATCTTTGATTTCAAAATGGAAAAAGTTATATAGATGCAAATTAGTTTATAATCTTGATTAATAGTTAGTTTAAGAAAGCTATGAAAATTTATTCAAAAACATCATTTCTTGATATCAAAATATATCATGGACTGTTACACATTATCATATATCTAAATCATTATCATGTTATCTTTAAATCTTCGATAAAATAAGATCGAACTTAAGTTTCCCATATTTTAATATACTGCTGGTAATGTTTCATTAGTTTTACTGAATAATTCAGTTCGATTTTTTTTAATTTAACAACACTAGCTCAATGTTTGATACACTGAAATGTTTTGCTATTTTAGAAAAAATGGATATGGAATGGAAATTTATCTAAAAAGGGACATATTACGAGTAAATATATTTGCACTGTACATTACTTTTAAAAAATGATTAATGATTGATCAATGATTATCTCTTAATTAGTATTATATCTATAGCAAATAAACTGCGTCCAAAACTTATCTCTTAAATTAACAAGGCAACGGTACAATTTATAACAATTTTCATATTTACTTGTATGTCACGGTTTATTTCCAGAAGAATTATTAATAAAATTTTAATTTAAATTACTTATAAAAGTGATAAGTAAATTTCAATTTTTTAAAATTATCTCTTTAGTGAAATCTAGAACTAAAAAGATTTAATGCTGGTAAAATAAACATTAGAAACGATTTACGTCTAATCCATAACCCCAATGAAATTTTACGTAAAGTTTTTTATATGGATAAGATAAAATGTGCTTAAAGCTTTTCAGAGGAATTACATATTAGACGTAACTATGACTTCGTTTAATTTGTAATCCTCATTTACACACTGACTAATTCACATTATGGATGCATAATACCCATGCTTAAATGTTTTTCAGAGAAATCATGTCTGCAAAACTTAATTAATGAAAATAAAACTTACTCATGCAAAGACAAATCATTTTAAATACAGCAGCAGGTACTTCTATCTTACAATATTCAAAGTAATCGTAATCAAAATATTATTCTTTGTGAATTTCTGATTTTTGAACAATTAAATTAATTTTTAGAAAAGATGTTTAGTGAATATATGAGAGATATTTATTTTAAAATCCAGATATTAAGGAGTTAGGCGTTCTTTGGTCATTTTATAACACATTTAATTGTAAATTAATAGCTTTCATCAATTTCTCTGCTTTATATTTCACTTTAAATGCGAAAACATTTTTGTCACATTCTACAGCACCACTCCATTTTTCAATATTCTAATTTATTTCAGAATTTTTCTCAGTATTGATGTTTAAATTTTCATTTTCTTCAGTACTTTATACTTTTAGTTAGAAGCCTTTATTCATTTTACTATTGTAGCAGTATTCTTTATCTGAAATGTGTAAGTTTAAAAATGAATGCGTAATTCAAAAGTTATTTAGTGAAAATAAAATATTTTAAAAGTCCCTATAAACTTTCTTCTTCTATGATCTATTTAAATAGTCAGTTCCATTACATAATTTCTCATTTTGCCATTTTCACACAATGGCAAAATTTTAAGAGAGCAAAATTTTAGATTACTTTGATAATATTTAATCAAATTTTTAACTTGAACACTCACAGTAAACTGAATTTTGAGTTGAAAGAATTTGTAACATTTCAGTACCGTATAAGCACATAGCATAATAAAATATAGTTCTAGTGAAAATTTCAGATTTGAAAATGAAAGCTTATTATTGATCAAATGAGATTTTGAAGTTTTTAAAAAAAATTATGAATAATATGCGGTTTTATTATATCAAGATATTCGGGCTATTAAAATACAGTTTGTATCTTTATATATTATAATTTTGATTCAGATATTCATGGAAATTTTTTACTTGGATATATATTTTATTATGATCCTGCCCAAAATAGTCTCATTATTAATTGTCATTTGAGAATTTCTCGGAAAACTATTTTATTGCATACTGAATAATTCACTTAAAATATCCTTTCAAAACAGATACTTCTTAACTATTTAAGATCTCATTGACTAATCTTTGCTCAATAAAGTAATTTTTAATTCACATTTTTTACTTAAAAATCAAAACTTTTATGTCATTTAATCACAATCGATCTCAAAGTATTAATATTATGAATATAAAATCGAGTTTATGTTGTTATTATTATATATTAAGAGTTGTGTGTAATATTTTTTGAAAACTTTCAATAGAATAAATGTTTTAATCATTTCAATCAAATATTAAATACATAAAATATTTTTAAAGAATTTTTTATGATACTAAATTCTTGATTTGAATATAGAATTTTCAAAAGTCATGTGATCTCCACACAATTAGAACATTAAACATACTTTACAATAAATATCGTCATTCGGCATGAAACTCATTCTAACACAGGAGGCTTCAAATGTAGGCTTAATTTATTCTGCTCATTAAAATGTATTATGTTTTTTAAATAGATTAAAAATATTAGCATAGAAAAATATTTATGTCTTCAATGAATCGAATTATGTAAACATAATTTTTACATAATATTTGCATTAAAAGAAGCAACGCAAATATTATTTAAATTAATTTTATCTTTAAAAAATAAAATTTTTAAATGGAACTTGCGAACAGGTTCTCACAAACCTATATAAATATGGCACTAAACAGCAGCAAAGCTTTCTTAATTATTTGAAAAAAAAACATTCTTAAATACATATAAATTTCCTTGCCAAATAATCCCTCGAAATAAATAAATGCATATGTTTTTTTTTCCTAAATTGATAAATTCTATACCGTATACAGAATAATAAATTCTAGTTCCACCATGCAACCTGATGTAATATTTCTAGAAATTTAATAAAAGTAATGATAGAATATATATTTCCAATTTATCAGATAAAATGATATTTTTAAATAGTTTATATACATTCTAGATTATTTACGATCCAGATGAATATAATCACAAAATATATAACAAGTACATATCATGCACCTTCTTTAAGAAGTAATAATAAACAAAAGTTTCTTTCTCCTTATTTTCAAGAAATTATTTTAATTACAGACTTCATGAAAAATATTTGTAGTTTCAAATTACATGAAAAGAGCTGCTTAGTGACTCAAATTTATAAAAGAATGTTAATGAAAGACTGTTTTATTAACATTCTTTTATGCAAAAAATTTCTTCATTAAAAATGTTTACTTTGTAACCGAGTCTAAAAACAATTTTCATTAAGCCAGTTACTAATTATAATTGCCACGTCATTCTAAGAAAACGTTACAAGCCACAATGTGCAGTATTATTAGCAAAGTAGAATTTTAGATTAAACTTTATTATCAAATTATAAATATTGTTGGTTATATATATAATTTATGAAAGGAAAATTTGCTAATTGAAAAGATCATGTCTTTTTTAAATATAATAAAAATTATAAAAATATTTTATTATGTTTTGTCTACTTAAAGAAGGAAAGAAGAACTCGAATAAAGAAGAATTGCTCATAAATCTTCATTTATACATGTATATATTAAATTTTTATATAACTTTATTTGTATAATCATTTATCTATGATATAATCACTGTTAACGAAACTTTGTTAAAATTTATTATTGAATGCTTCAAGCGGAATATCTTTTGTGCAAAAATATAGCTAGATAAAATACTCTTTGTCGTTTACTCTAACATTGTAGATTATATAAAATTAATTTTATAAAATAAAAATTACATAATAAATTATCAATATATTACTTCATGCCAAAAGATAAAATTTATTTTATCTTTTAGTGTGAAAAACATTAATTCTACTTAAATTAATGTTAGTAAAATGACATTTTTTGCAGTTCCTTGAGCAGTTTGCCATAAAAAATAAATTAAAATAGATAAATAAAAAACTTTATCGATATTAAAGAATTAATAAAGATCATGACACCACTTACAACGATAAAATTTTATCATCATTCAAAAATATTTTACTGAAATTTCTTAACGAATCAAATGCAAAACTATTTTTAAATATGTAGCTATTAGAAAGGTATTATGGATGGTTATCATTTGGAAAATGAATATTGCAAGCTTTCAGTTGCCAAAATTTTTTTACTCAAAGCAGACGTAATATAACTAATAAGAGATCATGGAAATTTATAAGATTTTTTTTAAAATGTTCACAATTAATTTGTTAAAAGTTTTTGTTCTTCAAATATTAATCATTTGTTTAAATTTTTTATCATATATATTAACCAATTTCTGTAAATTATTAAATTTTTCTGCGGTACCTCTAAAATTTAAGAGCAACTAATTCGTCAAAGACGTATTTGATATTGTTACTGTTTTTATGCTTGAGTTTATAGTAAATATTTTGAATATTTCTTAGTTTCTGCCACGTGTGTTGATTCATCAATTAAAACATTCTATCCAATTTAAATTTGGAATTCTGAAAAACCCTGGTTGCTGACGAGATTTGTTTTTCTTTAACTTATGTCATTTTCCTAATTTTCGTGAATCAACATAACTATTTTTGTGAAAACATTTTCAAACCGAAGCTAAAACTCATTCAAAATTTGAATCTTTATTTCATAAAACAATTTTTAAAATATCTTAAATAAAGGAATAAAATTTAATCAAGTTTTAAACTAAGCAACTGGTAATGAACAATAGTAAAGTAAAAATTTAATGACGCAATTATCAAAGTTTATTAAAATGATATAGAATATAAAGTTAGAAAAGAATGTCAAAAAGGATTATTTGCAGAGTTTAATTGAAGTAAGAGAGGAAAACTATTAAAACTTAAATTGAAGAAACATAAATTTTTGAATTCGAAATTCATCTTAAGTTTATTTTGAAACCATGAAATCAATATTTATGTACTTTAACAACAGTTATTCCTAAAGCTGTCTACAAACGATTCCACACTTTTGTTCGTATACGGTAGATAACCACAAACTTTCCAAGATAACCACAAACTTTCCAATCCATGAGCTTACCAGAAGCCTGCTACGAAATGATGTCACGTATGATCAAATTCAGGTGGAGCCATCCACCTAGCTGAATATTCAGCATGTTTAATTTTTCAATCCACGACCGAGCAACGCGTGATTATTAACTTCGAGATCACGTTGTGTGCAAGATATATTTTAATCTAATCTTTAAAAGAACTTATTATTGAATATTTTACTAGAAAATTTATTTTAATATCTCAAGATAACTTTCTAAAGTTATCTTGAGTCAAGATAAGTTTCACCACAAATTCTTTCCATAAATAATATATACTTGTATGATCCTAGGCATAAAAAAATTTTAATAAATGTAATTTCTTTCTAAAATATTTAACTATCTTAGTTAAAAAATATTGAAAAACACGACTCTTATAAAATAAATATTTTTATTGAATTATAAATTTTCTTTTTTCAGATACAAATCTTCAAAACTGAAATTACTTTGAAACTAAAAATAAAATTCAAAATATTTTATTTAATAAATTTATTATAATTTAATAAAATTTGAGATAAAAAATGATGTATTAGGTTTAAAACCTTTTTTATTGAGAACAAAAATTATAATTTGCTAGCCTCATCACAGTTTTTTAAACCGAATGAATTTTAAAATTTTTATTATAATTATAAAATTTCTTTTTCTAGGTATAAGTAAATTAGAAAAAAAACGTCTTATAATCTATTTTATAAGTTATTCTACTTATTTTGTTTAAAATGGAATTTGGAAATAAGTTCTGCTGACGCTATTATATAAGTATTTTTTGAGAATATATTGTTTCATTGAATTAATTTAAAATATATTTAATAAAATAGAAAATGAAACGTATTACCTTAATTCTCAAATTCAAGACAAATTCGAGATTTTAAAGTATGACTAATTTTACCGTGTAACAAAAATTTTGTGTAAAGAAATGGTAAACGTGTTTATTAACATTTAACAAGAGATATTTTTATCAGTTTAATCTACACAATTATCATTAAATTAATTTTCGAAATATCAATATATTTTTAGTTCATTTTATATGATATGCATTTTAGCAATCGACATTTTAGACTCGGAAGTGTCACATCTAAAGTTTTATTTTAAATGTACGTGGTAATAAAATTCAAATGGTATAGTGAAAAAAACCAAATTTTATCTTTTGACATTCAAAATGTAAATAAATCTCCTTTGATCAAACCTTCGTTGATCAATGTTTGTCGTGATGTCATTAATCACGTGATCAGCTTCGTTGTTGGCAGGTATATCAGATATCAGAAATCTATAAAACAAACATCATCTTTAAACAACAACTCAGAGTAGATTGTGTTGAGCTTAAGAAACTAAAAGCAAAGTATTAACGATTACTATTATGAAAGGTTATTATAAATGATTTATTGAGATTTCGATTAATGTACTTTTAAAATATTACATGATAAACATAGAATGATACACGCATGAAAAGCTTGCTTTGAAGTTCCTTGCACGTCATTTTAAGTGCTCTTCATCGTATTTTATAGCCATGAATTAATCAAGTTTGACTTTGTCCGAGCATTCCCGTGAAACTTTTACTAGTGAACTTGTGTTCAGTCAGTGTTAAAGTGAAAAAGATTTCCCGTCTAATATCTTCCCTATAAATAACAAATTTTAAGTTCAACATATTAATTTTTAAATAAACTTTGGACACTACTTTAAGATTACAGTTGTACAAATTACTTTATGTTAACAAATCGGTATTTTAGAGATTATTGTATCTCTGCCATTAGGTAAAACATAGTACTGGCTATAATAATACTTTAATATATATTCGCTTTATAAGTGTAAACGGATCTACTCTTTGTATTTAACAAAATGAAGTGTCAAAATTCAATTAATCTTTTGTAATCATTTATACTTTATTTCAAAGTGTAAATTAAATATTTGAAAATAAGTAGAAAAAATTATAAAGTAATAAGAATTTAAACAGTTTTAATTAAAATAGGCAAAATTGTCTGTAAAATATACTACTAAATGCTTATTAAATAAAAAATTACTTTTTCTAATAAAATGGTTTTTAATAAATTTCTTAAAATTAGATTCAATTATGCGTGGATCCAAGAAAACAAAATTGTTAAGATATTTAATGGAAATCAGTGACGCAGTAAGCCACCTACATTTTTTAAAAGAAATAAAAAAACACTGTCAAATGAAAAGTCTCAATAATTCATTGTTGAGGGAGACACTCATAATCCTTATATATTTTTATGAAACTTAGAGAAATATTTAATTTCAACGGAAAATATTCAATCTCAGACATAAATACAAAGTTTTTGGAGCTACTAATATAGTTGATGATAATTATTTTTTCCCTTAGTGGTTTTTTTCTACATATATCAGCGACTTATATGTTGCGTAATTCAGTGCAAAATTTACTTTGATCAACATTATTTAACATTGATTGTAGTAATACTTTGGATACTTTAAATAACAAGTAGCAAAATAAATGGAGCAATAAATCATGCTTTATCTTAGATCATTTAATAATTCCAGTTACTCTAAAACGTTTTATAAATTTTAAAAACTTTATTTTAATGAAAATTCCTTACCTTAATTAATTCTATTGGTACCTTTTCGCAAATATATCTACATGCAGTATAGCATACTAACTCATACATACAGTCAGTCTCATATATCCTGACTACACAAATACGTCAAGTAATGAATCATACACTATGATCTAATCTGGTTACATATAAAGTCTTCAAAATGTCATACCAGCTTTATGGTTTCAAGTGAAGAAACTATTATACAATATAATACAACAAATTTAAAATCTTTGAAAGCCGAACTGTAAATATATATATATATATATTGTATTAATGATTTTTCAATAACAAAGAACGAATTTTCATTTATCTTTATCAATAGTGATTAAAATAATTTGATTATATATTTCTAATCAAACATTTTGAAGTCTATATAAAAATAATGTATTTGTTCTTTTTAAAGAAAATTTTGATAAAAACAATTATGGGCTTTCTCTGTTATTTATATAAAACAAAATTCTTCGTTAAATTCAGCTTTCAAATACCCGACTAGTTGTAATTGACTTAAATAATAAAAAATCTTTGAAGATAAATTGTTAATTTTAAATAATATATTTATTTACTTTGTATTACAAAAAGATGTTTGCTTATATTATTTTTCACAACATTTCTCACGTTATAAAACATAAAATAATGATTTTTTTCTGTAAATTCACACAATAATCTTTTTTTATTCATTCGACATGAATTTTTTAAATATTATTTGCTTTAACTATGCATTTTTTTACATTTACAATTCTTCATTTTAAGGGAAAAAGAACTGGATTATTTTATTTTATAAGAGATTTTAACACTAACATCTTCGATGAAAGTAAATACAAAATTAATGCATTTTTTAAAATATACTATTCAAAAGTATGTTTTAAAAAATCAAAAGTATATTTTATATTTTTATTTAATTTCATCTCTTGCCATTTCTTGTATTTAGATATTTATTTTTGGTGAAAACATTTTGATGAACGTGTTTACGCATACACAGTAGCATTATTAAATATTTAACTTTTGGTGGTAAAAAAATGCGTATGCAATTTTATGGAAATTTTGTATTAGTATTTTATACTTTACATCTCTTACAATGAAAAAAATAATAATCAATCTATTCCGTATCAAATTAATGTATGAAAATTTTATTACATGTAAACTTTTAGAAAATATGCTATGTTTTACAAAAGCCAGCAAAGATTTCCATATAAATACACATAATTATTAAAACTAAAATTAGATAAGAAATTCAGTTATCCAAAGTTAATAATCTTTCTAGATCTTTAAATTTGAAGATAAATTTTCTAAATATATTTTATTATATATGAAAAGGAAAGCCATGAGTTCCATACAAGCCTAACCTTTTATTTCTTAATATCATTCATTCGATTGTCGATTATTTTACTCACTAATAAATGAAATCGATACATAAAATAATCACCGAAAATCCAATCTTTTCTTCTATTTTAGACAGCATTTCTTAGATTTTAAATATATATATAAAGTAAGATATATTTGACCGAATAAAGGGAAAGTAATTAAGTAAACATTTTGATTAAATATTTTGTGGAAAACACTTCTAGTTAAAAAAAAAATGCAATTTTTAAAGGTTATTAACTCTGTAGGTAGATCAGTTCCAAAATTTTAATTTTTATAGCATGAATTACACAGTATATTTCTTGATAAATAAATCAATATTTCAAAAAATTTATATAAAATATAATACAGTATATACTTGGATGTTTTACAATATAAATCTCCTATAAATTTAAATAATTAAAAGTATCAACTGTTTACTACAAACATACCTTTTTGTACAATAGTTTTTCTTCAAAATCATTTAAACATAGAGTAAAATTGAAAAACGTTGTTTATTACAAACATGTATGAAATTTTTTCATGACATTTCAAAACATTTCCTAGAAATAATTCCTTTCTTCTATTTAATATATTGTGAAAATTCATACTCTCAAATCTATAATGAATATCGCCAAGAACAATAATTTAAATTTTGCATAATTTTGATATTACTGTCAGCTAGTTTTAATATCACTGTTAATAAGAGGATTGTCACAAATGAAAGCAAAGTGCGTCTTTCCATATTTTGAAATATTTAATAAAACAAATACTTCAACGGTAGGAAAATAAAACAAACCAATATATGAAAAATTTATCAACATTTTTAACTCATATAGAAAATCTGTAAAGCTCGTATATTATATGAAGAGTATAACTGCTTAAACTCCATTAGGAAAGTCTTTAGAAGAATATATAACAGAGAAACACATAATTTTATAATTAAATAATTTTATATCTCACATCAACTTTATTTTAAGTTTGCAAATGAAGAACATTGAAATGTAAATATCTTAATATTTTTGGTGATTATTTTGGAAAAAATATATACATCAGATTTAAGAAACACAACCTAAATAATAACGCATTAAATTGGTTTTATATAAAATATTATTTTCAAAGAGAAAGTTTCATAAGCATTTCACAAAATTTACTTTTGATGAGAGAGGAAATATATATATATATATATATATGCATGTTTTCCCAAGAAAATTCAAAAACATAATTTTTAAATATGCTTAAAATATTTAAGCATATTTTATTAAGCATATCGATTATGTATGATTTTATATAAAAGTAAAAATTTTTAAATATTTATTATTTTTTTTTGTTTGAAAATAAATATATTCAGTTAGGAGTTGCAATACAAATGTTCTGGTTAAGATTAAATAAATGGTCCAGTTTTCTGTCATTGTTTCTTTAATTATTTTCTATATATCGTGCAATTTTACTGGCCACTATCATAATAAAGTAACAAATTATTGTATTAAAATCATGGAATTAGAGTAAAAGATGTCTTAACGGTCAAATGAAGTTAAATAATTTTAAATTGAAACATCATTTTCTCCTACATTCTTATAGAATGCTTAATAAGTAATTATGTTTACAGTGATATCAATATTCTTTATGCTTATTTAAGTTAATACTTGTTGTTTCCAGAATTTATTGTTTAAAACAATGACAAATCTGTTTATTCTCCTAACTGCTTTTCCATTTTCTTATTTCTATACTCTTATTCTAACAATTTAACAAATCAAATAACAACCCATTTATTGAAAATGATTCTTAAATAACAGTATGACTATAACATTTTTATATTACTAGAATAATTCAGTTTATTTTAAATTCATATGCAATAACTTAATTTTAAATTAAATGCAGAATTTATTTCAGATATAACTTCTTATCTGGATACAAGAATATTAAACAATAAATTATTTTCAAAATGCAAAAATAAACTAACTCTTTTTGTGTAATTTATAAACTTACTATAAAAATACTTAGAACCATTGACATAAATATTCAAAAATTTTCTCTTCTGCTTTCATAAGCATCAAAACTAAAATATCTTTCAAAATTTTTCCCATTCCAAAAGAATTTCTATGTGATATAATGTTTCAATATACTTAGAGTTCTATAAACAAAAAACCATAAAAACATTACCTTTTTAGGAATATAGAATATCTCAATAGTTACAACGAAATATAAAATAACCAAAAGATTTTTTTTCATTTCACTGATACAACTTTCAATATTTAAATTTATGAAAAAACATTTTTTGTTTCCAAATCTATGTTCTCAAATAGTAGGAAATATTCACTATTAAGTACAAAATATCTAAAAGAACGATGAGTTTATTTCTTTGTATTCCAGTTTTATTTTCTTTTTTCAAATACTTAGAATTTTCAAGCTTCATAAAGAAATAATATATTTGACGAATTGTTCGCGGTCATTAAAAGCATTAAAATGATTTTTCACAGTTCAAAGGAATTCATTTACACAATATAAAATATTTGGTGGGGTGAATAATATTATCTTTTATATATATATATATATATTATGCATTATGTATAAATAGTATGTATGATTATAAACATCAAAATGATTTAGTAAATTATGTTTTCATTTTGAGATAGGTAACTACAGCAAAAATTTATTTAGTTGATAAATTATATTCGCCAATATTTTTCTGGATATATTATCCTATTTTTCCCTACTTTTAAACTCCCACATGAAAACTATTTATTTAAAGACATAGGGAGCATATTCCAAATTTCGTAAAATTTAAAAAAGTGCAGCAGGAATTTGTTTTCAATGCTTCATTAATTATCTATTTAATTAAATGGATAATTAATTCGGTTTAAATTTTTTTATATTTTATTACGAAATTTGTTTCAATGTTTAATTTTAAAAATGTTACCTTTGGATGAATTTTAAATTCTCCTAAAATATTCTTTAAAATTTTCATTAAAATGTAAAATAAGTTGCACATTTTCTATTCGTTCTAAAGATTTATATGAATTTAAAATATGTACATTTTAATTTCCAATCGCATCGAAATGGGATTATTTTAAAAATTTTTTTTTAATTTTAATTAAAATGGTACGATTTAAGAAATTGACGTATAATAAGAATATAACTTTGATTTAGTTATTTTTTTAATATTCTTAACAATAGAATTTATTTTAAATTAGATAATCTGGTAGCGGGGCTTATTTTAAGTATTAGTAATTTAAAAGTGGAAATATAAATACGTTCAGCTTATTAAATAACGGGGGATGCTTTATTACTTCTATTCATAATTAAATACTTTATATTTGGTAAATTATTAAGTTAAAATGTAAGCATCCTATTTGCTCAGACTTTTAAAAGCTTATTAATGGTATGACTTGACTTTGATACTGGCTCTAGGGGAAAATGTGATTTCAGAGAAAGGTAATGAACATGTAAAATGATTCAATTTTTCATTTAAACAAATCTTAATTTTGTAGATTTTAACAGTGTGTATATTTCTATACTTATACAGTTAAAAATTATTTATAAGTATTTTTAGAGATATAATTCATGATACTATGTAAATTTATTATAAGGCTGTTGTTTTCCAATACTAGGATTTTCAGTTTTCAGAGTTATTAATAGCAGAAGTGATGCCACACCTATATTCAGTAGGGGTACTGAATAATTGCGACATAGTGACCCAGAATGTGAGTTGGTTTTGTTGTTGTTTCTGATGACATTTGGCAACGCCAAGCCCACCCGTCAGAGACTAGACGAATTAAGTCAGAGAGAGCATCTTCCGTTTAAGAATAGACCACCGTCATACGAAGGCGGAAGTACGACTTTTGATTCATAGATGGCAGCACCATCTGAATCTTCCAATTTTGATATTGAAACCAGGGAAGATCCAAAGCCTGGCTTCAACCACTCCAAGAGGTATTAATTTGGAAAGGGAACATGGAGTTCATTGCGACTCGACATATTTTAAGTGCCCCAGTCGCCCTTAGTGAACACAACGGATCTTCTGCTAAGCCAATTTTCAAACTCACCACCTTTCGGTAACGAGAACGACGACCTAACCAACCAGGCCAACGTGGACCTATTCATAATTTAAAAATAAGAACTAAGCAAAGGATTCCAAGCTTTGAATTGCCAGCTTTAGAGATATCATTTCACACGGTAAATATTGCGACCACGATGTTTTACGTGCCCAAACAGTTAAATTTATAATAAAGTATTAATACTTAAATTGAAAGCATCAAATACTTTTGAATTATAAAAGACACGTACAAGTTTTATTTGATTTTTACTTTTTTTAAATTTACACTTTTTTCACAAATGGAAATTATTATATCGTATCAAATAAATACTTTTATGTTCTCAAATGTTTTAGTATTAAATATTAAGATAATATGGCATATATATATATA
>JAPDSC010098334.1:0-13327 GCA_026290005.1 Latrodectus geometricus | reverse complement strand
CATTTCTGTGGAGGAACTCTCATTAATGAGCAATGGGTGTTGACAGCTACTCACTGTGTAGTCGGGTAAACAACATAATTACGTGTTTCTTAAAAATAAGTTTCTGTATTAAATTAAAATAAGTTGCTAATAATGTAATTAAAGTTTTTAACTTACTTAAACAGTATTTAAATCATCTTTAGTTGTGTTATAATGAGCATTCTCTTCAGCTTTCCCCATCCGGGTAACATCAAGGTTCACTTGGGAGCTCACAGCAAATTCAACAAAACTCAGTATGAGCAAATTCGTAGGAGTGCTAGAGTGATTTCATATCCAGATTTGGAAGGAGATAGGGTGAGTTTTTCCTATAGGAGGATAACAATTAAATATAGAAATGATATTTATTCAAAAATTAATTCTTTTAAACTTTGTTATAATATATCCACTTCAAACAAAATATATTATGCATCAAATTTAAAGGAAAACTGTTTTCTCATTTCAATATAAAGGAAGAAATATCACCTATTCAGCAATATATAAGTTATAATATGCTTACATTGTTGTAATAGCATAAAGAATAATTAAATCTTTTGTATGGTGCTAAATTTTTCAATCAAATACGTAATTTGCCAATGCATACGAAATGTTTTCATACATAGAAAAGAAATGGAAAGTATTGATTAAAGTCATTAAGTCGAATTCAAATGTAAAATAATTTGTAATGTATCTATACTGATAAACATTTAATTTCAATCATACTTTCGATATGCAGAGGTAAACGTATTTTGTTAACTTATTTAAATTTTCACAGAATAAATCAAACGACGTTTAATTATTTGTATGCATAATTTTTTTTTGTTCTAAGTTTAAAGTTGCTTAAAATTAAATTTTTAAGATACGGTTATTTGGCTTGCAATGATTATAACATACAAATGTACATGCAATAGTAAAAACATTCACAAATATATTTATATGTATTAAATGAATTTAAGCATTTATGGTTTTTAACATAGTTCTAGAAAAACTAAACGTAAAAAACATTTAACATTTATTTATCTTTTGTTTTTATTTACAATAAATTCTTCCTGTTCCACAATTATCATAAATTATTAATTTCTCTCTGTATTAAAAACCGAATTTTACTGATAGTTAATTATATGAAAATTATTAAGCAATTAATTTTTTTATTACTTAATTGAAACTCGCCCCTTGTATGAAAGTACGTGTAAGTTAAGTCTAAGAAAAGTGTTTTATAATTTGAGAATAATTTTAATTTAAAAATCAGAAATAACTACATAGATATTATACTTTGAATAGGATAATAAAATTTTATTTCTTGATACAAATTCTTTAGTTTATCGATTGAAATAATTCATATTTTACTAATTTACGAAAGTCATTGTAGTACATTGATTAATTTTCATACAAACGATTCATTGAATAGTTTATTTCAAAATATTTTATTTTTCACATAATTTAGAACAAAACGTTTTGTAGCCTAAATAAAGTATGCGTGTGTCAAGAAGAGAAAAAATTAAAAAAAAAATTTATATGCTAAGAATTATTTTTACATAATAAAATTTAATTTTTATATTTTCTATTTAATCTCACTTAGATTAGAACTTACACAATGACGCACGACATCAGTCTTATCAAACTGAATGCTCCTGTCAAATTCAACAAGGGTGTTCAGCCAGCTTGTTTACCACATCTCGGATGGAAACCTCAACCTGGCTGGCTGTGCTATGCTACAGGCTGGGGTGAAACACGAGGTAAAAACCCATTATTAAAATAAACTATTACAAATATATAATAAAATATTCTTATATAATAAAATCTAGGGATCAAATCACATGATTCTTATTTGCGGATTTTCCTTATTGCGTTCTTTCAATTCTTGAAAGGCACCTCCAATGAAAAGTAATCCCAAAAGATTCCTAACGTCAAACCTTTTGATAACTATAATTAACGCTTCAAAATAAGTCAACGTACTGTGTTAAGTCTTATTTAAAAAAAACAAGCATTTCCTTGAGTAAAATAACTTTTTTTAATTAAATTTAATAATTTATAGTTTTATACGAGGGTCATTCTGAAATTTTTGAGATACAACTAGGTTTTTAAAGTTATACTTCAAGTTATAGTCAAGTTAAAGTTATAGTTAAGCCATTCATTTCTTGGAATGGATGAAAAAATGCATTTATATCCACATCAATCTCTTCTACTGAATGAAAACGACGTCCACGTGAGTTCTTTTTTAGATTAAAGAATAACCAAAAGTCGCACATAGCTAGATCAGGTGAATACGATGGATGTTCGATCACTTTAATTTGTTTTTGTTTAAGAAACTCAACTGTTAATCCGGCTGTATGTGAAGATGCATTGTCATGGTAAAGCATTAGTCCTCTAACATTCAGTTCTTGTAGAATTTCTGGAAGATATTTAGTGGTACACCAGTTTGCTGTTACTGTCTTCTGTCCTTCCAACTTGATGGCTTTGACCAATCCCGTTTTTCTGAAGAAAACGGCATACATCACTTTTTTTAGTGCGCGTTGATTTTTCACCATTGTCGGCTTGGGATCACCTTCAAAAACTCAGAACGAAAACAAAAATTAGTTAGAACGAAAACAAAAATGAGGGATCCGATATAAATATTTTTTCTCTACTGCCAGTTGTTACACAGTTAAAGTGCGAAAAAAATCAAACCTATTCTTTCTTGAAGCGTAAAAAGTTTCTGAATAGGAATTCTACATCGTCTAATTTGAATACATATTGGCATAAGAAAATTTACAGTGAGTTCAAATCATCCTAAATTATATTTTAAATTAACTTCCAACTTTTTTTGTAATAAAATTTTGACATGATACATAATTTTTATTTACCTAGAATCCAACGTAACCTATAGTCCAACGCCCTGCTATAAACTGCCTTACATTCCTTATAGTCGTTCACCATTCAATTTTGGGTGGAAATTCATTGGACAAAGTGCAATTTCTTTTTATATTGATAATGATTAGAAGAAGCCACTTTTAGAACTGTCAGTATGTGATAATATAATCAAATCTTCTCATTTTTTTCGAATGTTTTAATAGTACCTACTAATATTTTAAAATTTCATTCTTATCATATAATTTTAAAATGTTAGTAATAATTAGCCTTTTTTTACATATGTATATAATCCTTAACTACTGCATGCTAATACCTTTGTATTAAAAGTTATCTAATATTTATTTAAAACTAAAGTAATAGAACAATCCAATAACATAAACTTTTTGTATTACATTTAGATTGTTTTAATTAAATATAAAAAATTTAATTTTTTAGATTTTCTTATAAGAATCTATGGTTTTCGGAACCTCATGAGAAAATTATATATGGTTTTATAATTCTTTTTTACTAATTATATATTTCAATAACTTTCATTGCCACCCTTTCTGTTTAGTGGTCAACGTGCCTAATTGCAGATAGGTAGGTTCTGAGTTCGAATAGCGGTTCGGACTTAGATGTGCTTTCTCTCTGTACTGTCTTTGTGCTTTCCTTGTATGAATGAAGTATGAATGATTGCCTACCTTATAATAACGGGTACCGATGGCATGTGTGCACTGAAGAAGTCGGACTGCACACCAAATTATGGTTCAGTTGGTAAAGTCAAGCAGCTCACCCAATATTGCCTGCCTGGCTGGCACACTCAAAAAAAAATTATTGAACAAATTTCAGCAAATATATAATTTAAATAATAATTTTTACATTAGTACTGAATTAATTTTTAGCTTATTAATTATAAGATTTTTGAAACAAATTATATCAATTAAATTTTTATAAATTTACTTAAATTTTGAGTAGTAACATTTATAAACATTTTATATTAAGTGACTTTTTGTAAAGATCTCAGCTGTTACTTTTAAATAAAAAAAAATTAAGTAAACAATTTCATTGAAAAAATTTGAAACGAAACGAATTAAATCTAACAAAAATTATAAATTTAAACAATAAAACTGAAGGAATAAATGGTTCAATACCTCTCAATATTTTTGTACTTAATACTGAATGCAAAATTATTACATTTAAAAAAAATATTTGATTTTGTTTTTTACAACTTTTACTAAAATTATAAGTTAGTACATTAAATTACAGTTTTGCTTAAATTTTATATTTAATTTCCTATCATTTGCTTTCATATTAATGAATATATTTGGATTCTCTAATAAGAATTAAATTAAGCTTAATCCAAATCAATAATTTTATTAATAAAAAATAATTTATTGGTTTCTAGGTTCCGGTGGCTCCGATGCTTTGAAGCAAATGGAACAAGTTGTTCAACCCAGAAGTAAATGCGGTTTTGATGAAAATACCCAAGTCTGTGTTGAAAAACGCAACAATTCTCCGTGTCATGTAATGATTTTAATTCTTTTCAAATAACTTTATTGCGTATGTAAGAAGTCTTTTAAACTTTTAGTTCAAATTTGGAGTTTCTACTTTATGAAGAAAATTTGATTATTTTTAAAAAGGATTACCAAATCATCGAAAATATATATTTGAAACCTTATTTATGAATATATAGTATTGTTTTATTGTTTTATTATATAATTGCTTATCGTATATGCTCTTATTGGTTTTTATCAGAAAAAAACATAGCAGGAACATTAAATTTATATATATATATATATATATATATATATATATATATATATATATATATATATATATATGAAATTTTTGTTATTTATCTTAATGACAAATTTTACTTTATTTTTATTCTATAAGTTTTCAATATACACTACTGGCCATTAAAATTGCTACACCAAGAAGGCGACATGCTACAGACGTGAAATTTAAACGAAAGGAAGAAAATGTTGTGATATGCAAATGATTAGCTTTTCAGCGCATTCAGACAAAGCAGGCGCCAATAGCGACACCTACATTGTGCTTCAATGAGGAAATTGTTCAGCCGGTTCCTCATACAAAAATTGCATTTGAACGTTGTTGCCTGGTGAAAAGTTGCTGTGATGCCTCGTGTAAGAAGGAGAAATGCGTACCAGGACGTTTCTGACTTAGATAAAGGTCGAATTGTAGCGTACCGGGATCGCGGTTTATCTTATCGCAGTATTGCTGCTCGCGTCGGTCGAGATCCAATGACTGTTAGCAGAATATGGAATCAATGGATGCAGGACGGTAATACGGAACGCCATGCGGGATCTCGACGACTACCTATCACTAGCAGCCGAGAAGACAGGCATAATATCCGCAAGGCCGTAATGGATCTTGCAACCACGTCACGAGCCGTGAGTCAAGAAACGGGGTCTTTTGGAAGACAACAAGTGTCTGCATGAACAGTTCGACGACGTTTGCAGCAGCATGGACTCTCAGCTCGGAGACCATGGCTGCGGCTTCCCTTGACGCTGCGTCATAGACAAGAGCTCCTTCAATGGTGTGATCAAAGACGAACCTGGGCGCACGAATGGCGAGACGTCATCTTTTCAGATGAATCCAGGTTCTGTGTACAGCATCATGATGGTCGTATCCGTGTTTGCTTAATCGTGGTGAACGCACACTGGCAGCGTGCATTCGTCATCGTCATACTGGCCCATCACGTGGCGTGATGGTATGGGGTGCCATTGGATACACGTCTCGGCCACCTCTTGTTCGCATTGACGATGCTTTGAACAGTGCTCGTTACATTTCTGGTGTGTTACGACCCGTGGCTCTACCCTTTATTCGAGCCCTGCGAAACCCTACGTTTCAGCAGGATAATGCCCGACCGCATGTTGCCGGTATTGTACGGACCTTCCTTGATACGGAACATGTTCGGCTGTTGCCCTGGCCAGCACGTTCTCCAGATCTTTCACCAATAGAAAACGTCTGGTCAATGGTTGCCGAGCGACTGGCTCGTCACCAAACGCCAGTCACTACGGTTGATGAACTGTGGCATCGTGTTGAAGCTGCATGGGCATCTGTACCTGTACATGCAATCCAATCTCTGTTTGACTCAATGCCCAGGCGTATAACTGCTGTTATTACTGCCAGAGGTGGTTGTACTGGGTACTGATTTATCAAGATCTACCCAGCCAAATTTTTTGAAAATTTAATCACTTGTTATTTCTAGTATAATATATTTGTCCAATAAATATCATTTTCTTATCTGCAATTCTTCCTGGTGTAGAAATTTTAATGGCCAGTAGTGTATTTCATAGTTTTTTATTGGCAGATTTATCTAAAAGTATCAATGTTGCATATGGTACTGCAGAATTGTAAAAATTATTGTAAATGTCAAATTTTTTTTTTAGAAGAATATAAAGCAATGTTCATTTTCCCCCTATTTTTGTTTTAAATGTTTCGTTCTGATACAATGCATTTTTGATTAATTCATTTTTTTACTACGTAATTCTTAACTAATTTGCTTTGTTAAAAAAACTTTATTTTCTCCCTTCAATAATTTTCACAAAATTTCATATTTATTGCTAACTGCTTTTCTGAGAGTTGTATTTTTTATTCTTATCATTTTATTCTCATTCAATATGTTTATTGCTTTTTTCATAGGGTGACAGTGGAGGCCCTCTACAGTGCAAACTCGGAGACAAATTCTACGTTTTTGGAGCAGCCAGCTTCGTCATGCCCACCAACTTCATGAGCGGTTTGTGCGCTGGACCTGGAGCCAAGACAGTGTACGCAAGTTCCTCTGACAAGGCTGATTGGATTAAGATGATTGTCAACAAATACAGTTAAATGGATTGACGAATAAAATTTCGAAATCTATGTCTCCCCTTTATTTAAAAATACAAAACAGCATGAAACGTAAATAATTATTCAATAGACAAAAATATTGTTTTTATAGCAATCATGGTAATTATATAATCAGTATAGCAAAATTAAACATGATATTTTCAAAACTGAAGCCAATTGTTTTTGAAAAAAAAATTCTAGATACATTATGATTTTAAATAAAATAAGAGACAAAAAAAAAAACTGAGATTACAAAGAACAACAATTCATTGATAACTTATTAACTATTAATTAGTAATTTATAATATATTAATTACAAAATGTCTTTCATAATCAATTGATAATATTTTAAGATTGTGAAATTATCTTATATGCAACATATTGGATCAAAACTATTTTCGATTCACCTTGTACTGATATTGTATCAAAATACAATATAAGTTCTGCGAAACATAATACGCTTAATTTATAGTATTTAAACTTTAAAAAATACCAAATTTAATGAATAATTATAAATAAAAATAAAATACATTAAAAAATTACAGTTGATGTTTTTAATTAATTAATTCATTATTATTTTTTGTTTGTTAAATACAATGTTTTTTTTAACTTATACATCCTTAAAAGGAAGGAAAAAAATTTGTAACGACAGATATACTTAAAAATTATAGTTTATCAGTTAGAGACATTTAAATTATGTTATAAAGACCAGTTACAAGAAATTAAAATTATATAATCAAAATTCATTGGCTTTATGTTTACATTAAAAACATTAACTCATAAAGTTTACACTAAAAAGTCTCAAAATAAATATGATATTTTATTAATTATTAATACTCGGTAGCTTACAAAATATAACATTTATAAATATAAAAAAAGTATAAGAGTGTTTTATTAATATTTAGTTTCACTACGATAATATTTACAATACTTAATCTTAAACATTTTTTAAATGTAATGTAAGGAAAAATGTTTAGTTTAAAAGCTTAAGAGAAATAAAATCTTATTTATAAAACTTAAAAATATGAGATATTTATTTAGTTTTAGATTCCCAATTTCCACGAAAATAATTAGGCAGTACTTAGTAAACTCTGAGAGCCTATCTTAGGGATTCTTTTATATTATCAAAGGGTTAGATATACAAGGTTTTTAATAAAACGCTCTCCATTTTTAAATTATTCTTAACAATTTTTTTATGTTAAAAACATTGAAATTATAAAAATATTTAGTTTTTAACATTTAAAAAAATATTATTTTATTTTTTCTATAGAGTTACAGAATAACTTTCAACTTTTTATAACCTTACGAATTCAAGGAAAATATCGTAAGTGTGCTTGTGAAAAACTAGAGATATTCAACTAATAAAATACGTGGTGGAATAGCACCTACATTAGGCAATAATTGTTTGTAAAAATTGCCGGATTAATTATTATTTCAAAACAATGCCATGTTATCAAGATTAAAGTGACATTTATAATTGCGTTATAATCTGAGCAAGGGGCGGTATTAACCTCTCCGTGTAGACACGATGATATTTAGAATTTACATATGATGTAATTTCCATAGTATACCCTTAACTGTCCTGTAAAACATCAAATCTCAGATATAGATGCAGCCAGAAATTATTTTAAAAGATAATCCTTTTTTTTCCAGATTGATGAAAATTTTTAAATATGATAGTCTTAAAGATGATGCTGAAATATTTTTAAAAAATGTTGTATTTACGTATTAACGCCACGGCATCTAATTTCGAGCCAAAACTTACGTAGAAGTAGCGCTTAATCTGTAGTTAGATAATTTATTAATTATGAAAAGTTTACTTATAACTATAAAAATAATTTTTTGGATCATAAAAAAATTTCTTTGAAATTCAATCGGCTTAAAAAGCTGTGGGGGTGTTATTATTTAAGTACCCAAATTGTAGCCGATTTACTATTTATCAAGAAATATCAAAATACAATCATTCTTTGTTACATACCAAGTTTTTTAATTTGGTTGGTTGGTTGAGTTTTGTAGCTCAAGGTCCAAAAAGGACTTTGCGCCAGTATTTTAATTTGAGATAGCAATACAAAAAACATTTTTATAAAATTCCTTTAAAAATAAATGTCTTTAGGTTTTCTTTTTGTAAAGGAACAACATCAAAACGTACTTAATTTAATTTTTCGTAAAAAAAAATGTATTCAAATGTAAAAAAAAAGAATAATGAAATTTAAAGCAAATGGAAAGTGAATGAAAATAGACATCTTTCAAAAATGCAACTGCAAATTAGGTAAGTAAAATTAGAGTATAATTTTTTAAACGTTGAGAAAAAGTCAAATGTAGTTCAATAAAAACAACTAAACATTTTTAGTGAAAATTATGAATTATGTATGTAAAGTATTTGATTACATTTTTTCCTAGTTTTTACTTTTTTTTTACTTATGTTGGTTTTAATTATTTAAAAACAAGAGGCATTAATAATGAATTTATTATTCTTTCGTACTCTTTGTGATGAAGCACTAATAAGAAGAGTGAGCCGCGAATGGCAACAGGATATTATACAGTTATTTAAAAAAAAAATTAGTCAGTTTTCGCTGAGTCTGCTGGCTACTTTTCATCATACTTTATGAAATCAAAAAATATTTTTCTGAGGTGTGTCTTATCAGGTAAATTATTGAACACTGCGTATTCAGTACTCTCATTTTCTTGTAGTAAATGCCTTATATCTTTACAATATATAACAATGCATTATACATTTCTTTAAAAAAATTATAGCCAGTTTTCGTTAAGTAAACTAAATAATTTTCATCATAGACAACTTTAAGAAATCATAAAATATTTTTCTGAAGTCAGTCTTATCAGGAAAATTATCGTACACTGCGTATTCATTAATTTACTTTTTTTTTTTTTTTGTCGTAAAGGCTCTATACTTTCACACGGTACATTGCTTTCTTTTAACCCAATCCCAATAATATAATGTTTTCCCATACTCGGTGATCGTTCGGTATACATTAGGCCAAGTTTTTGGGAATGCACTGTATTTATATTTGAATCTTTGAAATTACAAAATACTGTATTGGATACATTGTTAGTGGCGTTTTTAAAGAAATTATATATAATATAAATAAAAATTAATGAAGACTATTTTGATAAAAAGGTGGGAATTGTGGTTTTGTAAAAGCTGATAATTTATAAGAAATTAATAAATTTTAAAAAATTGAAAATATATTTCAAATATTTTAAAATTAAAAACTAATAAAGGGGGTGGAATGTGAGAAGTCTTTTTAAACTTATAATGGGAACATTGTGAACAAACTTATAATGAACATTGTGAACAAACTTATATTGTGAACAAACTTATAATGAAAATATTGAACGACTCTTATACAGGTGATATATAAAGTGCTGAACATATTGATTTAGCGATGGCTTTGCAATCGATGAACTAATATCTCTGCTAAAGGCTAGAGGAATGGAGCTGCATAAATGGTGTTCTAATAATATTCTGTTGAGGAATGTTGCTGTATGAAGAATTTCCTGTTTACATTTTAAACCTTTTCAAAAAATGTATTGTCTACTATGAAATATTCATTTCATTCCGTAGCTTGTTGCAAATATAAGAGGACAAATTTCCTGTTTGTAAATCTCCATTATAGGAACTAAATTACATTTCAAAACAGATTTTTAAGTATAAAATCTTCCAAACTTTGATAGCTGGGACATAAATACCTAAAAAGTAGATCTCAATTGAAATATAACTTAAGGGCAAACTTTTGCTTTTTTTATGTTTGTAAATATTAATAAAAAATGTTGATTTTTTTTAGTTATTTTTGAACAATAAAAAACTAAACGAAGAAATATTATATTTTGGCCATTCTTCGGTAACACAATCAATTCAAACAAACTTTTCCGTTAAAAGAAGATTAAAATTTAAAATATAATTTCGTAAGTACCTTTTTGCAAAATACTTTTTATATAACATTTGCTCTTAATCAAAATTAATTTTTCTAACAGTTAATCACTTTAAAATAATTTTTTTAAATTATTTTAAAAACTACTTAAGATTATGGAATATAACATATATAACAATGGAATTCAACTTATGCATTCATAAGTAGTTTTCAAATTATAGTATGAAAAATAGCCCTATTTTTATACTAGTTATTAGTATAAATAAAAGATAATATTCAATCACATTTTCCATCGTTTTAAATTTATAATATAATTTTAAAAAATTATAATACTTGAATGTAATTTTAATTGTAAATTTAAAGCAGCTCAATTTTTTTATTAGTAGATATGAAATTAAACATAAAGAAAATAAAATCAAACACACATTTCTTTAAAAACACTTATGATTTAAATGTCCCGAATGAGTAATCCAAAATTTATTGAAATTTAAAAGATTATTGTTGGTTATAGTGTATAAAATTTAAATCCATCTATTTAAATATACTATCCAAGTTTATCATATATGTAATTTTCAATCATATTTATATTTGCTGAGAGATTTAGATTTAATAATCATAAATAATTAAAAAATTTAATATTTTAAGGGAGTTTAAATTGTAAAGATTAAGCTGCAAATTTTTCAATGGGTATTTCTAACAAAAGCATATAACATCTAAACTAAAAGAAAATAAAACTAATATATCTTTTAAAATACTTTCTCCTTAAATGTCATATGAAACAATTTATCGATTAATTTACGTTTAAAAGAATCTTGTTATATATATCACATAAAATTTAAATATATATGTTTAAATATCGATTTCCCTACGTTTATGATTGATTTAGTTCCAGATTATAAGAAAAAAGATAATTCTGATTTATCTGTCTTCTGATGATAAAAATGAATTTTGCCCTCAATAATATTCTGGAAATCGAATTTATCTTCAAGCTATAATATATTCACCGATGTTTTAGGTTATTATTAGTATTAGGCATTGAATAGCCTAACTCTAATAATAATAATGCCTAATACTAAATTCACCAATTTTATGTCATTATAAAACTCAACGATTTTATGTAAAAGAAGAATGGAAACTGTATTTTTGATATATCGTGAGTGTATTCAATTTCATGTATCTCGATTGAATGATTTGGATCAAGATTGTAATGGATACTAAATATAAAGTCTGAACAATCAAAGGAAATCATAGCATATATTCTTAGTATGATTTAAACAAAAATTTTCAAGCACTAAAGTTTTTCAGTCTTTAGTGCTTGATTTATAATTTTTATTCAGACTTTAGTGCTTGATTCATAATAATAAATTTTGTACTATCAATTAAAATAATACAAAAATTATATTTTCTAAGCAAAAATTACATATTAATTTGTTTGGAAAATTTTATCAATAAAAATGCTGATGAAATTTAAATATGTATGCCCAAATATCTCTTCTAAGAAAATACTAATCTATTTTGCTTTTCTAAGTCTAATTATACCATTTATAGATACATGAGCAATATTATGAGCTTGAATATAATAAGTCATATTTTATTTTGTGGATAGTAATATACTAATCCTACATCAGAATTTCTGAAAAAATCAGCAATGACACCAATGTGTTTTTGACGGGAATTAATTATTATAAAAATAATAAAATTCATTATATTAAAACGGTGTTTAAATGAATACCTTTTGATTATTAATTTAGAGGATTAATAAACTACATAAATGCAATAATAAAAATTATAAATAACAATATTATTATAACATTCATAATTTGATGAAGTTAGATTTTTCTCTCGCACTTTAATGAATATTGATCATATATTTATTGGATTTTATTCACCCCCGAGAATGGATCGCCATCTATTGTGCTATATGTCGTTAGGAAGGGAATCTTAAATATTTGTAAGAATTCTTACCAAAATATAAAAATCTATTACATAATTTAAGTCTCACAAAATACGATTTATTATAACTTTGATAGCTCCATTTCTATTATATCATAAATGGAGTTATTTCTAATAAGGATATTGATATTTTTACAACTCAATAACATTTTTGTAAAGCTGAGCACAAAATCAGATTTCTAATTAGAGAGACAGTTAGACTTGGATACTCAGTAAATTAATAGATAATTTATTTGGTGCACGATCTTGTAACTGAATGAATCCTAAACAGCGCACAACATTTTAGTTTCCATCATGTGATAATTTAGATAATCATAAGATATTTACAAGCAATAATTTGAGCTTAATCATTTGGAAGCAAATATGATTTATTTACCAAATATACATATTTGATAATATCAAATCAAATAAAACAAGTTTCAGAATTTCACAAAAGTACTTTGTATATTAAATGCTGCATTTATTCCCACCAACAAATAAATTGCATAAATATTCCTCCAAATGAGTATCATATTAAGAAAAAATATCATTTAGTGTTCTTAAACAAAATTCTTGTCTGTTGTCCATTTTATCCTTCCGTTTTGAAAGAAAATTGTAGATCCACTGCTTTTAGCAATCTTATCTAATTTCAGGTTTAAATCAATAGATAATATATGCGAATATTTATTAGATAATATGACTTTCTATTTTCTTGATTTTAAATTTCATGCATCGAACAGCTGCAACCGTTCCTATTAATTTTTATCAGACCCACCAAAAGAAATTTCCCAACTGCGAAATAAATATCT
>JAPDSC010098333.1:6514-18858 GCA_026290005.1 Latrodectus geometricus | reverse complement strand
AAAAAATTTTAAAAAAAAAAAAAAAAAAAAAAAAAAAAAAAAAAAAGTTTTCTCACGAGATCTTATAACCAACTCTCTTTCTTCAGTGTCTCCGAAACAGCAGAGAATGACTTCATTAAAAATGAGATAAAAATTATTCACTAAAAAGTATCCTATTTTTATGAAGATATTGACTTAAACTATCAGAAACAGTAGCTCTACTGATCTATAGCCTCAGTATTCAATTATACATTATCGAGCAAATTGTTTAATGATTATATCCTTCCGAATTTAAACACAGGAAGTAGTCCTACCATAAGCTATTTTAGTACTTCGAAATATGCTCTAAGGCTAAATCCTTGTCGAATTAACGTTAGTGTGGGAAATATGTCCATGGAGTAAAAAATCAATAAAGATTCTCATGAGCTTTCTGTACATTGATTTACGTAAACTTTGTTGAAACCTGTAGGCTTTGTATGTATCGTAGAGTGTTTTTGTAGTAAAGATAAGAACCACACACGCTTCTTTTCTAATGAGACGATTGAAATAAGTATATTCCCAATGCATGTTTATCGTGAGCTTTCCTCACTATATTCCTCATTTACAAAGCTTGATAGTAGAGATGAAAACTAAAAAGAACAGCATTCGTTCTTTAAGTTTCTTTAGATTACTCTTTAAACTATTGGCTATGATAAAATTGTTCTTCAAATTAAGAAAAACAGACAGTGGTGAAAAAGGTAAAGATACATTACCACTTAAAATTTATTGCATTACATAACAATAAAAAACCATTTGTGAGCTCTGTCGAGTAAATAAGCTAGATATTCTCCAAACTAAATTATTTCCATTTGTGAAGAGTATTAAGTTTCACAATATCAATTGCGAGATATTAAATCAAACTAACACAAATTTATAAAAACTTTTTTAATACACATCAACACATACAAATCACCTGAATTTATCTTGACTTATGAAAAGGAAATAGATACACATTTTGAACACATATTTCTATCTTGACTACACACCTTTTTTTATTATATTTCAAATATTTTTAATCTACCCACAAGTTTGCTCTTTTTAATAGTAATTTACCTATATTTAAAAATTACCCCAACTTAAACTTTTTGTCCAACTTAATATATAATCTATAAAATAGTAAAAACAAAATATATTACTTTTGTTATAATAACTACATATTTCACTAAAGCTTAAGGAAGAAATTTTATTTATTAAATTTTAAAATATTGGTATGGCATAACAGCATTTCATATTTAAAAACTTCAAATCTCATTTCCAAAGTTAATATTTCTAGTTAACACATTTTAATACTTAGATTTATTTATATATTCATTTTTTTATCGAATGTCTGCCGATTCGGGGTGCGCTTCTCCACTTTTTCAACTGAACCGTAGTTTGATGTGGAGTCCGACTTCTTCAATACACAAACAACATAGTCATCCATTTGCACAAGGAAAGGACAAAGACAGGAGATGGTACATCCTTTCCGAAACCGGGATCCAAACAGAGGACTTCCATATCCGTAAGTTCATTTTATCCATATATATTGTATCTACAAGATTATCAGCAGATTTCTTGATAAATCAGGTTTTAACTGGACATGGAGCTTTCGGCTCATATATACACAGATTTCACAATAAAACAGATAGGTGTATACTTGACGGAGATATCGAGGATCCAGAACACTTAATATTTAATTGTAATAAATATAATCGAGTTAGGAACAGATTATTCCCACAAAACTACAAATTTAAAAACGATACAGATTTAATAATAGATAATCGATCAAGACAAGGAATTAAGGAAATAATGTTACAGCTAGAAAATCAAGATCATACTTGAGGAAATATAAGATAGTAAAAAATGAAATTTATAATTTCTTTTAGTTTAATTTGGTATGACTTGAGCAAGGTCATCTTTTTAACTTCAGGCTGAAGTTTTTTGTTCATTATTTTACGATTTTCCTTTGACTTCAAGTAGAAGTTTATTGTTTAACTTCAAGAGAAAGTTTTTATTAAATTTAAGTTAAAAATTCATTATTAGATATTAAGTAAACAAATTGTTAAACTTCACTGGAAGTTATAATTATTATGTACTGTAATTGTAAATTATTAAATAAAGTATGGCAAATTTTCCACAAAGAGGACCAAGTGAGGTCGGTCAGGTTAAGTAATCATTATATTTAATTTGCTTTCGTTCTGGCAGGATTGCAATCGCAGACATAACAATAACCGAATACCTTCGCGTGGGACGGCAATTCTTGAAGGTTATACATATATATTTACTTCACTCGAATTTTATGTAAATCACATTCCAATTAAAAAAAATTAAATTCTAAGAATAATTAAAACAAATTTTTCCAGATTCTACATATTTCTAATAAGCTAACTTAGAGAGATCTAGAATGATCAAGAATTATTTTTATTCAGTAAAATAATCTTAATTTAATGAATTATTGATATTAAATCAAACGTATTATCGTCTTTTATATTCTGATTATCACGATAAATTAAAATGTAGGATTTTCCTATATACGATTCAGTAATGAATTTATTAAATATCAATGTAAGCATCTCTTTTTATTTATCCTCTTGAAATCCTTTCTTTCTCCTCATTTTAAGTACTTTTGCTCTGTTTATTCACTTTAGTTTCTCTAAAGTGTATAAATCTCTAAAGTGTATAAATCTCTAAAGTGAGACAATTCAAATACAGCGTGTTATAAATGCAATTTAATTTTGTTACGCTTGTTATTCATAATCATTGCTAAGCAATAATAGCAGTTTTCGTTTCTCGGTACAGACGTTTGAACATAATTTTCCAAATTATAGTCACAAAAATTAAATGTTAAAATCAATATAGGCAGGAAGACTATTTTTATTTCTCAGGCATTTTATTATAATTGTAACGTGTAAAACATATTTAAAAAGTTACTTTTAAGGGTGTGTTAAAAAAATTTTATTTCAATATTTTCTATTCATATTTTTCCGAGCATAAATATTTCCTGAGATGGTGAGTTTGCTTAGAAATAAAATTTCACTTTACTTTTGCATTCTTTAACTAAAGGAAAACTAAATTCTCTGTTGCGTTAAAAATAGCGTACTTGAGAAATTGATGGGCTTCATATAACACGAATATTAAGATTGACAAAGGCAATATTCACGTAATAAAATGTACTACATGATACTTTCTTTAATCTTTAAAGTAAAACATTCTATCAAAATTTCTTTAAAATCATCAAAAAGAAAATTTTCTAACATTGAGAAGTTGAAGCAACGAAAAATTTCTTTTATAAAAATTTTTTACGATTAAAACATTTTGATTGCAAGGCAATATAAAAATCTGAGAGTGCTTAAAATGAGTTTTAAGCTTTTTGTATACTTAAACAAGTTATCAGAACATTGGAAAGGTACTTAAATACAAAATAAAATAAATTTCTCTAAAATCCCTTTACTTTTAAATTCAGTAAGCTGAATTTTATTATTAGGTAAAACAGAAAGTTAGTTTGTTAGAAGAGTAGGAATTCTGATTGCTAACAGCTAGCTAAAAGCCTTTTTCATAATATCAATTCTAGAAAATTTATTATAAACGTATTAAATGTGTTTTAATTTCTTACCTTTAGCCAGTAAGGCATACATAATCTATTTTCGTATTATTAATTAACAAACATTGAAGAATAATTCAATTGACCAAGGCTTAAATAAAACTTTTTTCATATAATCCGCTTTTTAATTAATACAATATTCTTATAGAAACGTCATTACTTTTTAATGTAATCATAAAAGCTTCACTATCCAATGAGTTTCAGATCGTATATGTACAAAGTAAAAATATTTATGCAAGTGATTTCTCGCTTTGATTCTTTCTAAAGGTTCGTTTACTATTGACTCAAAATGTTATATTATAACTCACGTTTTTAATATTAAATTTTTTTATCTTGTTATTTTAATGCAACTCTTTTTGCATGAAAATTATTTTTGCAAATGTGTATTATCAACCAAATGTGAATATTCACAAATGTATTTATAAGTGTTCAATTTGGAAATAACGACACAACAACCATATTATATTTTACTTATCAAATGTAAAGTATCAAAATTAAACTAAGAAAAAACATTAAGTCATTAGATACACTATCATTATGAAAGGTTGATGAAATGTAAATTTGAAATTAAAGAAATTATAAAAATAGGAAACGTTTCCACAAATTTTTTATATATACTTCGCTTTCAAATCAATTACAAAAAGAACTTGCAATATTGAATTCATAGTAACAATTAGTTATAATGGATTCTTATTGTAGGATTTACAATGAAGCTACTTTAAATTTTTGACATATTAAGGTGCATATTTTTATGAAAAATTATGTGATGAAAATTTCTCAGATTTTTTAATATTTTTGATTTAAACTTTTCTTATGATAACGAACTACTAAGATATGGAAAATAGTATATAAGCATTAAATGTTATATCATTAAAGAGTTCTTTCAGTTCAACAACATATATTGTGTTTCCAGGAATGTACATGCATATGTGATATAGTTTTGAGATTCAAATTTTCTGAATACTGAAAGTTCTTATGAAGATTTAAATTTTAAACTTCTCAGGAAGGCTGTTACTGTTCTTTCCTGATCTAGAAACAGATATGGTAAATGGGTCCATGTATTTTAGTAAAGTAAATCACTAGAAATAGAGATAATATTAAGTCCTCTAATCTAAGACTCAGGTTGTTGAAGACCTGTTCTGGAGAAGCTGGTTTCAGATGACGCATGTTACAAGTTTGGAAAGCATTGCAAACGGAGATGAAAGTTAATCCTTAAAGATGGCAGCGTTTAGTTTGGAAATTGTTGTGATATTTCGTCGACAACCTCTCGAACTCAAGGATGGTATTATAAAAAAGCACCTAGGCTGCAGTGATGAACAGGAGGAGTAAAGTCATTTTTTTTTCTTCATTTACATTTCCATACAGAAGAAATATATTGGAAAATGAGTGAGTCGAAACCAGTCAACTTCTTAGTGGAGATTTTTTTCCCGACATGTTAGATATTTCATGACCTGCCACACTGAAGTGAGAAGGCATCGATTGAATGTAAACAACTCGTTTAAGGGACGTGCATATAAGCTCTTGGAATATTTGTAAACCTACATGCTCCCTATCAATACCAATTTTGTAGGTTATGACTAAGTATCCAAATTTTTTCAGAGTCAGTGTCACTAGGATCTGTTCCAATCTAAAGTTTATGGTGATTAGTTCAATTCTAAGGACCAAGCAATTATTGAATTACGCCAAAAAATTTCCACAAAGAGTCGTTTTTTATAAAAATTCCGGTACCTGTTTCAATAGCCATTTTTGTTTCACGAGTACGAACTATTACGACATTTTTAGAAATTGTTCTTGAGGTAAAGAGAAAACTATTTGAGAAAAAGGAAAGTAAAAAATTAGCTATAAATTTTTCTAAATTTATAGAGAAGAAAACTCTGCAAAAGCCCTCTAGACTACAGATATGTAATATAAGACAGGAAGAGGCTGATGTGATAAAGTATGGAAAAAATGGCACACAATTTGTTAGAGACCATTCATACTCCATTACTTCTGCCAAAAAGAATTTACAAATATTTATTACCCTTCTAACACGAAAATAGGGACAGGACAATGAAGTAAAAACGATGCAGCTTTGACAGCTGCATCTACCTTTTCAATTCCCTCTAGACTTACATGGCTTGGGATCCAACAGAAAACGATTTCATAGCCCATGCTGGTAAAGAAATCTAATGTTCCAAAACTCTTGGAAACAGGAAGACAATTATTGGTATTTTTAAACGCTTCTAATACACTCAAACTGTCAATATGCAGGCAAATATGATAATTGTCTGTATTCATGATCTGAGCAGCTTGATGAATGGCTATAATTTCAGCTGTAAAGATACGACCTGCTCCATGAGTGGTATTAGCATAAAATATGCCACAGCCAAAATGTCCTGCAGTTTTCGATCCATCCGTGAATACAGGCGTGTATGAATACCGACAGTGGTGGTATAGATAAAGCTTTTAAAGAACCATTGAATTGTGTCCTATTTTCTAAATTGAGCAAAAGGATTAATTATATTAATCTGTGGATCATGCCAAGATGGCTGTGAAATTAAGTCCATTTTAATACAACGGAAATCATATAGCTATCAACAAAAGATTAGATTTAATGCGAGTGAGAAACGTTTGATTTTCGACCATACAGGATTCTATCTCTTTAGTGAAAGAGTAAAAGTCAAGAAACACAAAGGATATTGATTGCAAGACATAATCTTAGCGTAGTAATTGATAGACAGCTACATTCGTCTCAGGTCTAAAAGGCAATAGTTGACAAATTGCAAAATGACTCCGGACGGTTTACGTGCGGAATGCGCCTGGACATTCTCAAAGCAGAATGATGCACAGTATTCAATATGCGTAAAACAGAAGACCTAGCAGATCCATACACAACACATCCATAGTCAATATGAGATAAAGTGATTGATAGACACGAAGCACAGTGACAAGCGATCAGCACCATAAGATGTATTTGATAATATTTTGATGGTATAAAGTGATCGCTTACACTTCTTTTGCAAATGCAAACATGTGGAAGAAAGGTCAACTTTCGGTCAAATATCACACCAAGAAATTTAATCTCATTGGTCATAGGTATTGTAGTGTTGTTCAGATAGATAACAGTATCATTGTGAATGCTGAGTTTCTTGCAGAAATGGACACAGCCACTGTTACTAAGAGATAAAGTAAATAAATTCCCAAAACACTATGCAGTTATTTTATTAACAGATGTTTGTAATTGTCTCTCAATTAAACCTATGTTTTAACCATGGCAATATAATTGAAGGTCATTTACATACATTGTGCCATGAACTGAAGATGATAAGAGATAAAAGCATGCTACTAATGTACTATCAATAGATGCGAAAATTATAATGACCAACAGCAGCATCTTCTCATCTTCGGTACAAAACAAGATAAGCGCTATCACGCTTCTCCGCATTTTTGGTGCATAACAAGCGAAGCGCGATAGCGCTTCACCACATGCAAACGGTTAACAGCATACACTTTCTGGCAGTAGGTTTTCAAATATTTCATCTGTTGGCGTGTGGATATAAATCCTCTGCAGAAATAACACCTAGTGAAAAATTTAAATTGCCACGAGGTTCAACAGTAACCACTATAGCAGCTATTGCTTTCATACCTTGCATGAGCATAGATTGTTTTTCGGATGTAGTTTCGTCTACCAGAACACCCAAGCTTAACTTTTTATTTCTCCAAGGTAAGACGTAATACCCTTTTCAATAAGAAAAGGGGAAACAGATTCAAAAGAATCTCCAACTTTTTTTATGATAAAAGATTTCCCTTAACATACTATCATTTGTTGCTCCCGCAGGAGTGAGAAGAAAGTTTTTTTAGCCATATAGAATCAAATAAAATTCGAAGATGCACATATACAATAAAGTTATCTGGGAAACATTTGTCAAATGATAAATCCCAGGAGAGAGTGTCAATAAATCGTCTTTAGCTGGCCATAACGAATTATTGTAATGCACGAAGAAGAAATGTATTGAAATGTCACTTCATTATTCATGTTTGCATATATAAAGGAGTGCTGTTTCATTTACCTTCAATCTCAGAGGTTAAATTCTAGTAACTAGTTTTTTTTTTTAGAAAATATTACCGCTTTACAAATATTATGCCTGGTTCAAGCAGTGAAGATGAATTTTGCTCTTATGATGATTACTCTTCAGACACGGATACTGAATTCAATTATCTTTCAGGAGCTCGTAATTGGTACCCAGTCGACAGTTCCGCAGTGATAGCACCACCAGTATTTCACAACTTTATATTGCATTTGAGAATAAACCATAAGTCAACATATCTGTATTAGATTCTTTAAATCCCCTTGAGTAATTTCGCCATTTTTTGATGACGGAATTTTAGAATTCATTTGTTTAAATACTAATGAATACGCAAAGTTATATCTTGAAAGTAATGAATTGACTCCAAGTTCCCGTTCAGCTCAGTAGGAAGATATAAACAAAGAAGATACTTTTTCTTGCTTTAATCATTAACATGGGTATTGCTCAAAAACCCCAAGAAATATATTGGTCGAAACATTCTTTGGTCGATACACAAATATTTCGAACGGTAATGCCAGAAAAAAGATTTAGAAAAAGATTCCCAGGGAAAAAATAAGAAAATATCGAATATTTTGAATCTCTTGGTAACCAGATTCAAGGCAGCAATATATTTGCAAATAGATTTGGATATTGACGAATTTTTACAAATTTTTAAAGAAAGGCTTGGCTGGAAACAGTATATACCTAACAAAAAGGTAAGGTTCGGAATAAAATTCTTTATGCTTTTCGAATCATCAAACAACTTTATAATATATACAGGAAAGGATACTTGTTTTAATCCTTCATATCATTAATAGGCCTTCCTACTAAGAGAGTTATTTCCTTGGTAAATCATTACCTGGATACAGGGCATTGTCTCATAACAGAAAACATTTACACGTCACTCGAGCTAGCGGATTATCTTAAAAAGGAAAACCGATATATTTGGAACTTTAAAATTAATTAGAAAAGGTGTTCCAAAACTTTTGAAAGAAAAAAAAATCTGAAACGAGGTGAAATGGGATTCTAAAAAGTAAAGATGTTAGTCATGAAATGGATGGGTAAACAACCTGTTGCCATATTAAGTACCATACATTCGATGGAAGAAAAAGAAAACAAAATAAATGTGTAATGAAATCCAAAGCAATTATTGACTATTATCTTAAAATAGGTGGAGTGGACAAAGTTGATCAGTGTTTTCTAGCTACTATTGTACCAGAAATGGACTAAAAAATAAAATAAATGTATTTTAAGACATATAAGAGACATTTGCATTTGGAATTCATTCATAATTTTTTTTAAATAAAATATGTGGAGAAATGTCTTATTTAACTTTTCGATTAACTTTAGTAGAAAAAATTATGGAAACTTTTTCAAGCAGAGCCATTTATACAAAACCAATCAAGAACGTAATTTTGAAAACAGCTGGAGAAGATTTTCTTGAATTCATTCCTCCTAATGACAGAAAAATAACTCCAACTCGTTGTTGTGCTATATGCAACAATGAAAGGAATGAAAATTGGGAAAAAAATAAGGTGAGAAACGCGATACTATTTCAAAACTTGTGACGTTGCACTTTGTCCAGCTCCTTGCTTTCAACTTTTTCATTCTGGTGAATAATAATAAAAAGTAAGAGAGTTGATTTTCTCCACAACTATCACACTAAGAATGCATATAAGTGTGAGGACTGAAATATTTACTTATGCCAAGCTTATGCTTTTTTTTTTACCCCAAGCTTAAGTATTTTTTTAAAAAAGATTTAAAAAAAAATTTAATAGCATATAATTTATCATACTGTTTTGGATTCAGAATTAACTAGTGTTTTATGGTACCTTTTTGCGAATTTCATTCTTGAATGTCGTTTGGAATAATTTTATTTTATGCACTGCAAAATTAAAACGTTAACAAAAATTTAAAAATTATTTTAAAATATATGGTTACAGACATTTTTTTAAAAAATATAATTTAGGAATCACAGTATTTTTAATTTAAATAAATTGAATTTATTAAATTAAAGTTTCAGACACTAAATTGTAAGAACATAAGACACATATTTATGTGTTTAGTTGTTGCCAACATTTGTGTCAAAAAATATAACGCACACGATTTATTTTATTTACCACCAAAAATTCTGCATATAAACATCAGCATAAAAAAATTTAAATATTGGGTTTGATTTTAGTTGGTTGGGATTTCTGACGCAAATTCCAAGAACAAGCTGCGCCAAGACTTTGTTTCCCCAATCATTCATAAATCGCAGAAAACCCAAACATTAAAATCAAATTAAAATACAAACAGTGTAGAAATAATCAGTTTAAAATCCAACATAAATTCAAAATAAAAACAAAGGATAATACAATTTTTAAATTTAAATAAAATCAAAGAAAACTATTGCCCTCAAAAAGGCAAAAAGGTTTCCATAGCGCAGCTGCCTCACCAAATCAAACATGGTTAAAATATGTTTTAAAAATTGTAAAACAACAAAAGCTAAAATCTGGACACGATATTAAAATATGATTAACCGTATATGGTTCATCACGCGTTTCACACCATGGAATTGATTTATTTAAAAAAAGATACTTGTGTGTGAAAAGTAAGTATCCGATATGAAAGCGTGTCAATCTAATATCTGTTCTTCCCAACTTCCAAAATGATGGGAGGAGGTATGGAAAGACGGCACGTAATTTGTTAGATATCTGCATATTCAATAACTCTTACCCGAGAGAATTTACAAATATTTTTACAACCATTCTTACGTCAAAAAAAAAAAAAGGGGACAGATGAATGAAGTAAAAACCATGCAGTTTTAGCAGCTGCATCTGTCTTTTCATTTCCCTCTAGACCTACATGATTTGCTATCCAACAGAAAATGATTTCATAGCCATAGTCAGCAAGGGAATCCAATGCTCTGAAAATCTTGGACACAACAGGATGACAATTATTACAGTTTTTCAACACTTCTAATACGCTCAAACTTTCAGTATACACGCAAATTTTATGATAATTTTCTATATTCATCAGCTGAAGGCCTTGATGAATTGCCGTAGCTTTAGCAGTAAAGATGGAGCAGGATTTAAGGAGGCTTTACCTATGACTGGTATAGCATAAAATATGCCAAAGCTAACATGCTTTGTAGTTTTAGATCCATCTGTGAAAACAAGTGTGTATCATGTATACTGACAGCGATGGCATAGCTGTTGAAAACTGTTGAAGTTGCGTCCGATTTTCTAAATTCAGCAAAAAGATTAATAATAGTCACCAGTGGATCACACCAGGGTGGATGTGAATGTTTGTCCATTTTAAGAAAATGGACTTCATATAGGTCTGTCAAAAAAGTTGAGATTGAATACGAATGAGAAAAAGTTGGATGAAATAGGTGTGAGAATCATATCTCTTCCATGCAGGAGTGAAAGTCGAAGAACGTAAAGGATGTTCAGTATCAGACATAACCTTAGCGTAGTAATTGATACAGCAGTATTCGTCTCAGGTCTAAAAGGCAATTGTTGACAAATGGCATAAAGGCTCTGGACGGGTGATGTTCGGAATACGCCTGAACATATTATCAAAGTAGAGTATTGCACAGTATCTAATCTGCGTAAGACAGAAGACTTAGCAGATTTATACACAACTTACCCGTAGTCAATACAAGATAAAATGAGTGCTTGATAGACGTGAAACAGTGAAAGCGATCAGCACCCCAAGATGTATTTGATAATACCTTGAGGATATGAAGCTACACTCACACTTTTTCAACAGATGTAAAACATGCGGTAGAAAGGTCAACTTTCGGTTCAATATCACACCAAGAAATTTAATTTCGTTGACTACATGCATTGGTGTGTTGCTCAGTTTGATAACAGGATCATTGTGAATCCCAGTCTTCTTGCAGAAATGGACGCAGCAGCTCTTGCTAGGAGATACATTAAAGCACACCATGCAGCAATTTTATTTACAGACGTTTGCAATTGTCTCTCACTTAAACACATGTTTCAACCATGGCAAGATATTTTCATGTTTTTAGATTGCAAGATATTAATATACATTTGTCATGAACTGAAGGTGATAGGAGATGAAGCGTCTACTGATGTAATACATTAAAAATTGTTCAGGAGGCTGTGCGGAGTGGAAGATATTCTTCTGCGAGAGTATTTTCCTGGGAGGTCGCAAGCGTGTGGGCACAATTTCATTGTAATCAGCTAAATCACAGGTGAAGGAGCTATGCAAGTGAGTTTTCTTGCTTCAAATGATCTTTGGACGCTTGGACTAAAAGAAGTCACTCACTGCCTTCTCTACGAGATTTATGTCACCTACAATCAATCACTTCTTAGGAATACAAGCTGAAAAGATTGGAAAATAAAAAAAATTACAATTATATGAACACCTATTTAATTTACAAACTGAATTAGAAAAAATTTACTCGACAAAGAAAGCAGAAATAAACATGTATTTTTTATTATATATAATTTAAAAAATGATATTTCATGAAGAAATTTCACTTAAATAAGAGGAAATATGGGTTTATATTTCTAGTAATTTAAAAATAGTTTAAAATCTTTGAAAGTGTGAAAAATGAAACTTAGTTCAAACATAACTACTCATTTCAAATACACGGATACAAAATAAGACTTTTTTGTTTTGATATTACAAAATACTATTTTAGAAAACTCTTTTACAAAGTTTGAACAAATAACATGAAATAT
>JAPDSC010098331.1:441-22353 GCA_026290005.1 Latrodectus geometricus | reverse complement strand
TATATATATATATATATATATATATATATATATATATATATATATATATATATATATATATATATATATATATAAAACTGAATGTCATTTAAGCCAAACATATATGTTTAAATATTATTGAAAACAAAAATAAATTAACAGACAATCTGTAAAATCCAGAGAATTTTTTGAAATCCTGTTCTCCAAAAAATAATTTCATGCTGGTGGGGTTATCTTATTAAGAAAACGTGAAATGTAAGATCAATATTCTGTAACGATACAACTTTTTTAAAAACGTTTGAATTGTAAATATTTTTGATGGGACATTATTAAATGAATCATTCACCGTTGAAGAAATTATAAAGTCATTACATGCTTTGGAATTCTCAGCAAGAGAAAATCGAATAGAAATAATCTTCGTCCAATCCTGCTTCGTATTTGGCGATAAAAACCGGGGAGTAGGAAATTTTCCAGATTCTGGAGCGAATATTTTGAATTCTCCCGAAATGTTAGCCTATCGATTTGTCTTCTGCTACTCTTGGTCCCCAGACAAAAGCCCTTACTCCCTGTCCCCCTACCTCTGTCCCTTATCAGTTTGGTTTTCCCGGGGGCGTGTGCCGACATGTTTGTTGGACAGGGTTTGTTTTCGAATTCAAATTTTGACGAACTTTTAAATGAACTCATTGCGTTTAATGAAGTATTAAAACTCATCAATGCGTCTCTTATATTTATGCATTCTATATTTTCTTTAAGCAAAAAGATAACGATGAAGAGTCTTAATAGGAGCGATTCATCGATATTAAGGATTCTTTCTAATTCGATTAATTTTGCTATTTTAATCGTTTTCGGTAATAAACAAGTTATTTGAAAGAAAAAACATTTATCGACAAACATGTGGTTAGTTAAAATTTAAAAAATTATACAATTCAATATTTATATGTATTGTAATAAAATTTCTAAATTTTTCTTATATTTTCTTTCAATAATTTGCATGTATCTATATTTCCTATAAAATATATCTTTTATATAAACAAGCTGTTATAGATTGAAAAATACAATAAGGGAATATAGTAAATTTATTTTAATAAATCAAATTTACATTGAAACTGTAACTTTCCAAGTTTCCATAGATGTTAATGGCAATAAGAAAATTGAAAATTTGGAGCTTTTACCGTTCTTGTTAGACTGACTACTTTACTTCAAGACATTTGTCTCTGAGTTTCCACTGAGTGATTCAAAGACTTCCTTTGAGTTTTCTTAAGTATAATTAAATTAATCACGTCCAATTACAATCTTCAATTTGAACTAAAGAATCTTAGCATATATCTCCAAAAGTGTCCACCATAAAATATCAAAATGTTCTAAAAGTGCTGTTTTTGGAGCACAGTAACTCATATTATAAGCGTTATTCTAGTTTCTGTTTCATTCGTGATCTAATATCCTTTATTAATTACTTTGTTGCCTGCAGATTTATATACTTAAGTTCTAGAGAAATAGCACGATCGTTTTATCTATAACCTAATCAATTTAAAATTTTCACAACGGTTCCGATCTGAGGAGAGTTCGATATCCAACAATAAGTAGTATATCATTTAATCCAACACGGCCAGTCTTAGGTAATTGAAAGGTGTATGCCATTGAATACACAGTTCTAATTAGCTGAGGGATATAGTATCAAGCATTAGCACATGTTTTTATGCTCTTGTATTCTTCTGCAGAATGAAATCTTATTGTAGAGAATGAAAAAAAGCCAATAACTATTTTCGTTAATTGAGAAAAAGATACTCTGTTATAAGCGCCCATCAATCGAGTAATTCACGAAGAAAAGAAAAGCAAAAATCACATCTAGTGGAAATTTTAGAGAATTAAGAGGATGTTCTTTTATAATATGTAGATTTCTTGTTCTTCAAAATCACAAACTATTGTATTTTTTGGCAGAGAACTATATATAACAAGGTTACATCCATAAACACAATTCACTTCATGAACCATCTACCTCCAATTGATCTTGCAAATTCTCACAGAAAGTTCTATGAAAAAGTTTCTTGGAAACATTTAAATCTGGCCTTACCTGAAAAATGTATGATCGAAACTGTAGATATTTCCGTTATACACAACACAAGTATAAGGCAAATTATGTCCATTACTCAAACGTTACATTGATAATGGATGACTTAATGGCTTATAAATGTTTCTCAAATATTTTTCAAACAGTGATTTTGGTTACTGTTGGTTCTGGAAAATTGTTACTTACAAATTCTTGTGTCTCCTAACTGATTCGCCCACCATTTCATGATGAGACCAAATGGTTATTTACCAAATTTTGAACACAATAAACAATGAAATGCCCAAGCATTCCAAAAGTTTAGTTTTTCTTGCCTGATTGGAGCGACACATTTATTAACAGTTATTTAAAATCAATTTCCAAACTTTGAGCATTTTTTTCATTTTTACCAGTTGAAATTTGAAGCAATGTTACTTCAGAACTACTTTATTTCGGCTAAATGCATCATTTATAAGACTTGCATTGTATTATCCTATACTTTGCATTCAACCCGTAGTTTCCTGTATTTCGTAGGAAGGTAAAGTTAAAAAATGAAAAGAAATGAAAAAAGCATATGTTAAATGCATACTTAATGAAATAATTTTTGTTTTTAAGAGTAGATACAAAACTCTTTTTTTCTTTGTGTTTTTAATCAAAATTTAAATACCAGAAAAATTATATCTTATGATATAATTTTTGATGGTAAATATAAATAATTTTCATACTTCATATTTTTTTTAATTGGCATCCAAATAATCCTTAAACATATTCTGTAGAAGGATTATTTCCACAAGTTCTTTCCCATATTTATCAGTTAAAAAACACATGTATTGACATATTAAATAAGTATAATATAAAATTCAATAGTAATTTAAGATATTTTATTAGAATGAGCACGAGATTTTTTATTTAAAAGATTAAAATAAACCCCATTTCTCTTTAATGAAGAATAAAATGGAAGGTATCAAAGTCTATTGCTTTTTGTTCCAACTTCTATCTTTCGTTCCTTTGATAATCAGATATTTAAATAGGATATACAAAATTGTATGGAAAAACAAAACATTAACGAGTTAAAAACGAAATAACTACATTAAATTTGGTCTAAAATTTGTTTCTTTTAATAATTCTAAAGTTAATATTCATTAATAAACAGAATTGCTCGTGATGGTAGATATTGCAACACAGCAAGAGTGGGTACAATGAGAAATTATGAGATATATGAAATAGCTCTAGCTTTTTTTTAGAAATCATCGCCTGATAGATAAGGTGATCATAATGGCTATGACATTTTATTTTCTTGTCAACTGCTATTATTTCATTCCTATTTGGGGGAAATTTTTTTCTGAGTAAGTTTGTAGTCTGTAAGCTTACACAGAGCTCCAGTCGCTCAGTAGTCTTACGATCAGCAAAGTGAAGTATCGTTTACTTCAGACAGTAATTTTAGAGTATGTAACCAAATTCTTCTTCTCTAGGTGCTGAAACTCAATGGGTTGGGGACCTTTCCATCAATGGAGGACGCGGATGTGGAAAGGAGGGTACCAGCTCAGGTATGACCTCGTCACCAGGTCGTGGCTTGAAATTAAGAGGCGGAGCTCATCTGCAACGATAGGTTAGTTTGCACCGATGGCTACTTTTACCATAAAAAATCGTGTACCTGCTTTGGTTTTGAATAGATAATGCCATTAACTATTTGAAAATGCATATTTTTTCTTTTTCTTTGCCCAATCCATTGTGATTTCATCTCTTAAAGATCTCATTTAGAAATTGAATTAGAACTACCACCATTAAGAAGTATGATTATATCAGGCCTGAATGGTCTGACCATAACATAACGATAAAATCATCCTTTTTGAATCAAATAATCTTAGTTTGATCTTAGCTATTTTCAAACAATGGAAGATTTTTTTTTTTTTTTTTGCATAAAATCCTGTCAGTTTGACAGCTTGTTCTGTTTAGACAAGACATTCAAGTTGACAGGAAAATGTTCTCTTATCCTCTAAATGTTATTAGCTTTTTATGCATACTCATTTCGAAGTGCAGTTTACACTTGTATAACAAATACATTCTAGTAGCATTTATTTTGATTTATATTAAAAAATTAGATAAAGTCTATAATACTTTCTAGAAAATAATCGAGAACTGTGTTAAACTTCTAAAGATAATTTTATGAAAATTATTTGCCATGCATAGCTTCTTTTGTCATTATACGAATTTTAAAGTGACAAAACTTTATAGTACATGATATTTCGAAATTCATTAATACATGAAGTAAATATGGTTATTTAATCAACTCGTAATTATTCTGTGTAAAATTAAATTGTTCTTGTAATTATTCTCTTCCAAATTGTATTTAAAATATATTTCCAGTTTTAGATTTATAGATTAAAATTTCATCATTCATTTCCACTATATTTTTTAGAATGATAATTTTGATTTTAAAATATTATTTGTAATAATAATTTGCAACTGATATATATATTATTATTATTCTGCAAATTAAAGTTAAAACTGACTTAAAATATTCTGTTATAAACCTTTTTTTACTTAAAATACCGATATTCAATTATTAATTTATTAGGAATTTATATTCTGTTTGGTGATGGCATTTGAGTGTGAAAAAAAATAAGAAAACCGGTAAACGCACACACGCACAATTGCAAGTGAAGTTTACATACAAACGCTCGGACGACAATAGGAAAACAAATAGCTGAAACTATTCGTAGATGTCTATAAATTCCGGATAATTTTCTTATTTGACTTTTAGGAGCTCGTTTCACCAAGGACGGTGTCGATAAAATTGGAAAAGCTATAGAATTCTATATATAAACACACATACAAATGATATTTTTATAAGATTTATAGCTGTAGCACGAAAAGCTCGTGTCTGCAGTCGTCCGCCAAAAGAGAGATCATTAATTTATGATCTGCATTTTCCGATCATAAATTTGTTACAGGATATGCTTCTTACAATTGTTTTAGATAGATATGATAAGCATTACTTAAGAATAACATTTGGTTGTTACCGTGTGATTCACAGTGAAACTGATTTTTTCTTTCCTCTTGAACTAAATTTCCATTATTTTAATGCAAAGGAAGTTCATTTTCAAAACAATGCCAAAAAGCAATAAATTAAACCACATATATTTCAAACACAGTCCACCAAAAGGTGATTTCTACTTTCAAAATCACTTGTAATTGGGATTAATTAATAATATGTTATAAATTTCTAAAAATGTTTTCGTCAAACTTCTCATTATTTTAAATTTTTGTCATAATAAGAAGTCAATCTCATTTTAAAAATATACCAATATATTTTATATAGTAATGATATATTTCAAAGTATTACCACAACTGATATCATTTAAAGACACTGTAGATGTATATTTGTAACCATCAAAGAAAACTAGCACAAATATATTATGTCATTTGTAGTTATTTATAGCTAAAAAGACCAGAATTTATACTTGTTATTTGTTGTTATCATAAAATTTATTAAACAATTACGACAGTGGAACAGAAAAGAAATGCATAAATCCCAGCTCATAAACAATTGAAACGTGCACGACTCTGATACATTATGTGATTACACCTATATAAAATTCCTCTAGTCTTATATCTAGTACTCAGATATTATAATGTTGGTGAGTAGGATTGGTAAAATAAAGTTATTTATAATGTTTACTTTTAATAATTTTGATTAGATTTCATTCCTTCCTCAGTGACACGACAGTTCTGGATGGGTCCTGTCCGCCTTCTCAAGAATTTTCCTCCTGTCTGTCTATTTTTGGCCTTGGCCTTCGAATAGATCACTCTTAAAATAATGAGATATTTTTTTTTCTAGACACCCCCCCCCCATCTAAAGTTGGCTCGACCACTATCTCTTGTTTCAGAGTGAAATTTTCCAAGAAAACAGTGAAATAAAATCTAATCAAAATAAGTATATTTTGTGATTAAATTTCATTTCACTGTTTTCTAGGAAAATTTTAAGATGGAACCCAAATTACGAATGTAATTTACTCGATATATATACATGAATACAATATATTAAACAATTTTATTTTATTTTATCCTCAAAAGTAAATAAACTATTCTTTTTTTTACAAAAGATTACAATGTATTTATATGGTTATTTTGGCAAAGGAATTACTCCTTTAGTGAATTTTAACCACCAACTTATCAAAAATTACTTATCTCTTCTACCTATTTGAAAGATAAAAGCAAAAATTCATTATTTACTTACTATTGAAGTAAAAATTAGGCGACATTGTGATGAAAGAAATATTTAAGTACATTGTTTTCGTTTAATTACTTGTTCCAATAATTAAGTAAAAGAATATTAAAAGTTTTCCCATTCAATTAACTGAATTTTTAATGGTTGCTATTTTGGAAACTCTGCATATAATATAATCTAAATCATACTGGTAAACAGAGATATTAAGAAATTTTAAAGTTATAAAACAATTGTTTCGTAGGACATTGTAAAAAGATAAATTTTCGTTCTCAGTTATTTAAGTATTTTACCTTTCTCAGCGTACTTGAACAACTCTTTACGTTGGATTGGATATACACGTAGGACATCATATTGAATAGGCTTTGAAAAATTAATTTAACGCACAATTTGTGCATTAAATTAATTTAATTTAATTTGTGTATTTTCCCTTTTAAAATACTTTGCTTTGAATAATTTTTATTATATTTCCCATCTTATAAAAACTTAATAACATATATCACCTTAACTAGCACAGTATACGTCTGCAATCATTTCTTGTAATATCCGCTATTTTAGAAATTTTCATGTTAGCTCATAGAAAAAAATTGATTGAACAATTCTGATTCTATTGAAAGACGATTAAATAAAATACAACAGAAGATGTAACTATGTATTTAATTAAAAAGTTCACTGAGAAATTACTTGCGAGAGATTTCTAATAGCCATATATTTTACTTAAGTTTGATATTTTTTAATAACTCTATTATATAATATTCAGTCATACAAAAATTGTATATATTGAATTATTTTAACTATAGCTCTTGATTTTAAAAATAAATTAAATTATTCTAAATTAATGAATTTATTTTGATTATAATTTGGTTATTTTATTCATTTAGTGCTTCCTTTGGACGACTTGTCAACAGCAACTGAAACAGATGACATTATATTTTTATTTTTCGCGTATTCGAAAAGCCGTAAATAAATCTATGGTAACCAAACTAAAACATATTTTTCAGTTATATTAATTAATTTATATATATTCTAAACTTAAATTAAATAGTTTTTGTTAGAAATTTATTTAAAACCTAAGCGAATTTCTTTGAGAAGAAAGACGTATACGAGCGAATTGCCAGTTATTACGAATACTGTAACTGCTTAAAAGTTGCGAGGCAATTCTTCAATGCGAATGCTTGTTAAGAAAAAAGTAATGCAGACACTTTTTGCTCACGCGACAGGAAAAGAAAAGTTTGCGTGAAGAGCCGCTTTTGAATCCTTAACTCCTCCACACAATAGGCTTAAGTGTTCATAAAAGGAAACTGCACAGCGGATCATAATGGCTTCCTCATTATGAACCGTTTAGCCTTTAAGTAGCCACTTGATAATCCTCCACATTTTTGCATGGCGACGTTTCTTTCAAGCAAATGATGTTTTATCTCCTATTCAAGATTTGGAGTAGAAAATGGATTGGATTCGGCATGTTTGGCAATGCTTTCTTCAATTTTAGAAGACATGTTTTTTTATAAAGAAATACTCATTCATAATTCCAATCATAAATATTTTTATATTAATTTCGAGATTCTAAAAGGGCTCTTTAATTGGTAAAAGATTAAATTTCAAACAAATCATAATAAGCAACTTTCAAAAATTAAAATTATTATCATATTTTGGTTAATCTTTGGTTTATTTTAATTTAAATAAAATTTATGATACATTTGAAGAGAGGTGGTTACCTTAATGTGAGTATTATCCCATTATCGAGTTTATATTCAGTTTTGTGGTAGTTTATTATGAGAATCCTAATAATTTTTAAACCATATAAAAAAGAACAGTAGAGATTCGAAGACATTAATAAATAGTTTCTGAAAATTTATTGTCATCTACTCTTTTACCTACAAAGATCCTCTTATCCATTAAGAATATTAATTGTTATTTTTAATCAAAAACTTTGAGAGTCATTACTTTTACAGTGAGTGTATAAAGACTTTCAATCCTTGATGATGAAATTTTTTGAGCCGGACTATTTTTATATTTTAATGCTGGTGAGTAAAAATAATTTAGTCATTATATTGCAATAATTATCAATGACGAAATTAAAACTAACTAGGAAAATAAATAAATAATAAATTTAACAAGAAAATTGTTTTTTTTTTAACTTTTCTCTTGCAGAATGTATTTGAAGATTTTGGCAATAAGATGTCCTCTTGTTCGCCAAAATCGGCAGATGCTTCGTCAAAGAAAGGTTTGATGAAAATGCTTTTTCAAAAACTGATGGCGTCTTCTAGTGGTTCTCAACTGTTCAAAAAACTAAATGATGACAGAGAGAAAACAATCTTTTTATCCATGATGAGAAAAAGAACATTTCTCTAACTTTCCAAGTGAATTTCCTCTGAATCTTCTATTTTGAAAGCCTTTTTACGTATGTTAAACAAATCTATACTAAGGGAACACTAATTTACAAATCATTTGATAAACAAAATAGTGATATGCATTTTAAGAATGCTTTTCCTTTTTGTTTAGTTCATAGAAGTTATTATGCTGTAGACATAAATTAAAGACCTTTTTTTAGAGTTTTTCAATAAAAATAAAACATCATAGATTTTTAAATAATAACAAACCATATAAAATGTAAAAAAATTAAAAATTCTTATGGGCTTATGGTTATTGATAGGATTTTCGCCTGGTAATCAGACCAAGACATGCAAACATATATAATTTTTATTCTATAAAAATATAAACGTATAATGTAAATCTATATAAATTTCAAATAAGTTAGACACTAATTTGAAAGCTAATGTTAGTTTTCCGTTTACAATACTTATTTAAAAAGGATTAAATAAAGACAAGACTATTCCCTTTAGCGAAATGTTTTCCTGAAATGTAACTCGTTTTGTATTCATCAGTAATATAGTATTCACTTAATCTTATATTTTGAAAAAAAATCTTTAATCCTTAAGTTATTTCAAAACTATTTTTCCATATTTCCAAAGAGCGTATCATTTACACATACATATACTTACTTTAATTTGATATTCATATTTGAATAATTTACTATTCAATTTTTAAATTAAAAATGTCCTTTGATAAATTAAAATTATGAAAAAGAATTTTTAAAATGATTTTAAAAACCAATCTGTTAATTTTAATCATGTTTGAAAATCCGATATTGTAAGCAAGCATTTTTTGTTATTACAAATAAATGGCAGCTAAATTTTATGATTTAATAAATCATCAGAGTTTCAACACATTTACTAAATTTTTAAAGGGTTCACAAATACCATATAAAAATTTAAAGTTTATATTTCTTCTTGCTTGTATCTGATTTAAAATTTTTTCACGACTGGAATTAAAAGTGAATTTATATCCTTTATTGATAACATTGTATTATTACCTAGAATTTTGATTATATGGTTCAATATTATTACATAACAAATCGATTGGGGATGCAAGTGTTTTGCATAATCTTTTAATAATTTTACGAAATACAAATGTGCTTAAAACAGAAGAATATTCAGTACATACATTTCAAGACTTTTTAAGCTTTAGGAAAGTAATCATAAATTGTTGCAAAAAAGGCATATTAAGTTATGTTCTGATCGAATCATAATTTACGATATTAACGATGAAACCCAATTCCAATTGAAACGAAATGAACTATAATTCCAAGTTAATAAACCATTCATCTCAACAAACGACAGAAACCAATTGACAAGGTAACTAATAGAGGCCACATTTCAAGCATTAAACAAGTCATAAATACTACTTAAGCTCATATAAAATACATAATCTGACAAAGCTCGTTAATTTAGAAAAAGTTTCCAAAAATCGACCTATTTTCTTAAACATCTAACATGCATTTTTTTATTTCTAATTCAAAAGTAGGTATGAGGATTGAAAGCATATTATATTTAAAACGTTTTAATATTAATTTTACTGATTTCTACTCATAATTTTAATCAATAGTAATTTTAAATTTCTTGAAATATGCTTTTTATTTTCATGGAATAATTTTATACTTATTTTAACAAAATTTGAATAATAATTTTAAATAAATATCAAAAAAATAATAATAATAATAATTTTTTTTTATTTTTCTATTTAAAATTAAAAATATAAAAATGCAAAATTATGTTGTTTTTACATAAATATGCTATTGTTTTGGAATATGTTTGTGTTACCATCCAATGACAAACAATTATAGCATAAGAGAATAAAAATCATGCAAATAAGCTAACCGAACAAAAAATATTCATATTTATATACATATATATAATAAAAATTGTGATTATTTACGGAGTTTTATAATATATTTCTCTATAGTTCTTTATAAAAAAATTATAAGAAATTAAATTACAATATATATTTAAATCAAGTTATATCCATACATTAATTTTAGAAGTTTTACATTAAATTGAGTTAAAAAGAATATTATATTCAATAAAATTTCAATTTTAACTTCAAAAGGGTATTTTCATTTACAATACTTTCTTACAAATTTCAATTCATTCCAAATTATTTTTTGGTACTCAATAACCTATGGAACTACTTGGAAGTCATTTTTAAGAAATAAAATCACGAGTTATAAAAATTTATTACAGGTTGTTAGAGAATTTTATTAAATGTTAAAACTTTCCACATTGTAATTGTTTGAGTCAGATCAAAACTTAAAATTTCTTGTTAGTTAAATTCTCTTTAAACTAAAGTTTATAAATTTTAGGTTAAATAAAAAATTATATATTATAATAAGCTGAAAAGAATTTATTATTAATTGATGGCATCTTAGACAATGATTTTTTGTTCAATTTGAATAAGATAACTTAGACTTTGTCGCATATTATGTGTGTTCTGCTGAAAAAAAGAGTCTTAATTGCTCTCTCATAATTTAATAATTTAAGATAATTTCTGAAGCGTAATGATGAGGTATTTTACCTCAGGGGATATTGTATGAAGAAACTTTGACAAAATATTATTTATAACTATAGGAACATATTAAATATTACATTTCATCATTTTCATAGAAATTGATTCATTGGATCCAATGATTTTTATGTAATACATTAAATCAATTTATAGTATTGAATCATTGGCTCCAATGATTTTTATGTAATACATTAAATCAATTTATAGCATTACATAAAAATCATTGGAGCCAATGATTCAAGAGATTGAGCAATTACTCATTAAATTCTATTAGGAGCAGATTATAATAATATTGTAACAAAACATTTCATTGAAATCTATATAAAATATTTATATAAATTATGTAAAATATTATATAAATTTCCATTTCAATTTGTATCAAATATACAATCGATACGAATATTGTTATATGAAAGGAAAATAACTAAGACATTTAAAAAATTGTTTTTTAATAAATATTCAATAGCAGAAAATTCTTCAACAAAAATTTAATTTTAATTAAGCGTAAAATTATAAGCGTATTTTAAGCAAATTGTTTACTGCCATGATCTTAAAATAAACTTTATGCACTCGAATTTTTTTATTATATTTTCTAATTATTTTGTGCAATTTTTTATTTAATTACCATTTTGACCTTTAAAAATCATTATTGAGTGAGATTATTTTATTAAACTAATTACTATGAAGAAAAGTAATATCCGAAATACTTATTAATATTTAATAATAAAAAATATTTTCCCATAAAATATAATAATATAATAATTTGATTTCGTTTTTATTATATACTATTTTGTTGAATTTATAATAGTTTTAGAATACAATTAATAGTTATTTGAAATGTTGTTTGCTTCTTTTAGTGTTCTTAATAACATTAATTTATACACAAAAAGACAATCACATTAAATTTTTTAATTCTATTGTACTAAAGATTTATCATTATGGTGAATTTAATATTTAAATGTAAAAAATAAAGATAAGAATATAAAGAAAAATAAAATTAAATTACAAAATAAAATTAGCAATAGAGGATTACTAATTTATTTAAAATAAGTCATCTTAATGTAGAGAATAAGACTAGAAATAAAAAACTATTAATTTTATTAATCTTTATATTTAAAGTAGACATAGTCTTTAAATTATGCTTTGTTTTATTGTCTAAAGTATATGTAAGAGTTACAATTACAGTTGATTAATCAGCAATTTTGAACACTTCTATGATAATGATACTTAATTCATATTCAAAACAATTTTTTAAAAATCAAACAAAAGGACAATCTAGAATTTTATATTTTTTACCATTAAAAGCTGTGTTAAAAAAAGTGTGATTGAGAGCTTCCTTTCAAACTTAAAATTAACTTTATTTACATTCTAAATGCTTATCGTAAAATATATAATTATGAGATGCATTGTAACTGATTGACAGCTTATAAGCACTTATAAAAAAGCAAATCGTTATTATCTATTAAAAGTCTCTGGAAAAAGGAATCATATTTTTTTCAAATTTAGCGTATTATCAAAACAGTATAAAATGCTTTACACTTTATGATGAAAATGTTTATTTTCTCCTGGAACTTTTACTGTTACGTTTATTTACTAACTATAATAATTAATAATTATTTTTCAAATTTTAATAGTTAAAATATTAATATTAATTTTACAATAAAAATATTCCTCGATTTCAATTGCAATACTCTTGATGGTTCGAATTATTGATACAGGATTAACAGTCAGATTATTTCTCACACAGAAACAAACTAATAAACTAAAATTTTTAATTTCAATTTTACTTTATAAATTTTTTAAAAAGCCCCTTTTTGCTATTTAATTTTTATGTACATTCAAAAATGTTTTTTTTTAGTTTCTTTATTACAATAATTATATTTTTTTATTTTTCAACATAATTATTTAATAATGAATAAAACCTAAACAAACTTCTATTTTCAAAACTTTCTGGATTTTTTATGGCTTAAAATTTTTAGAGAAAAAATCTGATTTATTATTAATCATTTATTTTTATTCACGATTTTTTTAAACGAATTTTTTTTAATATAAGACGTTTAATTTTAAGTTTATAACTTGCTCAAAGTATATATATATATAGAAATAATTCCAATAATGATAATTTGATAATTTTGCTTGATATTCATAATGCAAAAGCACACAATTTAACAATGATGAGTAATTCTTGAGGTCGTTAAAATTTACTCTGATGCTCATAAAATTAGGCAATAGAAAGTGCATTAATTAAGTAACAAATGTGTTTCTTTGTCAGCCCACCTGCATCCCAGCCATTTATCCCAGCAGGTGGTTTAAATGAGTGGTTGTAATTATGCTTGTTGTAGGGAGGGGATGCGCCATCAAAAACGGAACAATCAACCAAATGAGTTATTTGTTGAAAGAACATGAGAGAGGAAGTTATTGCTTAACTGGAACCGTTCATGTGTCGTTTTGATTGCTTGAATAACGATAGATTGTGTTGTATTTCAACGGACTGTGGGAATTGTTTGTTATAAGTTATTCTTCGCATCTGCGTTTTATATTAGTTTTCCTAGAGCCGTGAATATTTTTGTACTTATTATAACACCTTTCAAGAGAGAAAATATATATAATGATCGGAAATATTACAAATTGGGTAGAAAATAAAAATTACAAAAGATATAAGAATAAGAGAACTATGAAATTATCAATAACATTATGACACATATTCTGATATTAAATTTTAAATCTTCACAATATATTAAAAGTGACAACTACATAGTTCATCAATTGTATTAAATATGTAATATATTTACAATCAATTAATATAATTGTAAATGATTTCCGATAAGTAGAAAAAAACTCAGATAATTAGGAGCTAATTATTGAGTACATTGAAAAACGCTGAAGATATGTTTGAACTGTAAGCATAAAATACTTTTATCTCGGTTTTATAATCAGTATGTGTTTAGCCATGGAATAAACATAATTGTATATAAAACCGAGATGAAAATGGAAAGGAACTTGGATTAAAACATTTTTGAGGTGAAACAGTAATTTCTTGCTTGACTGCTTTTTTCTGGTAGTTACAGAAAATTTTCACTAACTGAGATATTCTGATTTTTGATTAACTGAATGATTAATCAAGAATAAGTATTTTTAAATGATGATATTTTTCATCAAATTTTGCTTAGAATAGATCAGATGTATCGTAAATTTCTTGAATCCTGATCCACTTATTGAAAAATTTGAAGAAATCTGAGTCCCAATATATCAGAAAAATCTCTCGTAATATATCCAAAACACATTTTAGAACGTATTCAAATCAAAGATTTTCAAATTTCTAAGTCCACATTTTTAAAATTCTTAATGTTCTTACTTATGTATGCTTAAGTATTGAAAAAAAGTATTCACAACAAATGACAGTTTTAGTAAAATTTAGAAATATATTAAAACAAAGCTATATTTTAATTTTTTAATCAATAGTGTTTTTTATTATGACTTTTATACAAATTTATATCATAAACTGATTTTTTTTTTGTGTAAAAATTGCTCTGAAGAATTTTCTTATTAAATTATTTATATATTTTAAATACAGTTTTTATATTTTATTTAAATTATGCTTTTTATTGCAAAATTTAATTTTTAAGTGTAAATTTTTTATTTTCTTACTTTTATAATACTCTAACAAATCTGTAGTTAAATTTTGAATATGTTATCAAAAATTATGTAATCAACTTTATGAAATCTGTTGTTTTATTTATTTATTTGAATTTTTCAAAATGATATTAGAAGTTAATCGAATCTTATATTTATAAAAATCAAAGATATATTATATAATATTAATCTCTTTCAATATCAATGAGAAAAATTATGCTTTGAGACGTATAATTTAAAAGAGAATATTTTATATTTTTTCCTCAATTTATATTGTGATCACTTACTTAATATTCTTAATCTAAATAAATATTTTATTTATATATTTAAATTTATGCATATATAAATAAAAAGAAAAGAATAAAAATATAAATAAATAGGAAAGTTAATTAAACAGAAGAATAGATTCATTCCATGTAATTAATTAGTAAAATTTTTCAAAACTCATAAATTTATAATAATATTTTAAATTTTTCCTGTCAGAAAAACGATATTCTAAATACTTTTTTTCTAATATTAAAATAAAGTAAGTAAGTTTATGTATAAAAATACTTAACAGAAAATTCTTCAATTAATATTGAATTTTATTTTTAATAATTTAAAAATTTATGACATGGAAGGTAATTTTATATTCATATTTTTAGTTTTATGGGTGATTATTTTCTCCAGATTAAAAGTTAAATTGAAGCTCCAGAAAATAACTATATGACATAATCCTTCGAAATTTGTATTTTTAAAAAAAAATTTTTCCTTCATTATTTTGTCAATTTTTTTAGAATTCTGAGGATATACCAAAATTTATATCTTCTATTTCATTTGTCTTTGGAGAGAGATTTATTTGAGTTCAAGAGATTTTAAATCAAGATTAAATGAAGATGTCAATTAAAATTCATTTACCTGTATCCGTAACTGCGACATTAAACGCGTCAGGATCAACAGCCATCCATGTATAGACACAATGTGTTCCCTCTTGCAATTCTGTCTCTCGCCAAATGTCCAAAGCCTGAGGAACGTCTTCTTTTTTCATAACTCGGACAGTATAATCAACATTCGTCATATTTCGTTTGATATCCTTTTAAACAAAAAATAAAGTGGTTCATTTAAAAGAAAAGATAAAGCATTTTTTATTATCATTTTATTTTAATTTCGATTAAGAATTACTTCTAAAAAAAGTTATTTTTTGAGCTATTAAGGAAACCTTATAAATAAGGAATAAATTATGTTAAAAATTATTTTTTGAACTAAAAAAAATAATATTTTAAATTAAATTTTTCATTTCATTTTTTAGTAACTATCAATTGCTATGGCTATTTCTATCAAAATGTTATTTGCAAATATCAGAGGTTCTTTCTAAAAAAAAGTATTTGATACTATAATTAAAAATATATGAATGTATTTTATAGAATTCATAAGGGATTTCAACAAATTTAAATATTTTTATTTTATTCCTGTTTTCTTTAATAGCTGATGATCATTTAAACTAGTTTTATTTTGAAATTATATCATTCTAACGAAAGTAAGGTACCTAATCTCATTTACATTTTATTGTTTTCAATCTAATATATGCTTTTGATTTCCATTGAAATAAAATACCATTTAAAAAATCAATAATTCAAATTTCATTCTACTAAATTGTCTTAAATATTGAATTTCTAGATATTTGATTCTAATGATGGATAATGATTTTAATAATAGATAGATTTATTTGTAAAACTTCATTAAACCGTGAGTTAAAAAAACGCATTTTTCAGATTATTAGTTGATGTTTTACATGTATTCTGTTGGAAAGAAAATACATCAATATACTTCAATAAACTAATTTTCAAGTATAAATAGAATCAAATAATTACTCGAATACTCCATTAAAAATTAAATTAATTATTCGAATACTCCAAAGTTGGTGCTACAGGCAGAGCCAAAATCTTTCCAAATTATAATGAAATATGCTTTCATGTGTGGAATCTATTTACCTGATGCCACTTTTCTCTCTGAAGTTATTTTTGAAAGTTTAACATACAGGTAAGTACTTTGGGCATTTGGAGGAAAATAAAATATAAATGAAACGTGTTAGCAAATTAATAAGTAATTAAACCTGATTGAAAATGTTACAAAGTTTCTTTATTGAGGGATATAAACATAAATATTTAGTAATATCTACTTAAAATCATATATTTATCAAATATTATAAGAAATTTCCATTACATTAAAAAGTAAATTTCAATATTTCTTAGCCTGACTCAAAATTACAAATATCTCTGCTAATATACATTTGTAGATACATCATTATTTATGACTCTTTTTCTAAAGCACACATTTCTATTCTTTTGAATTTTTACAAATTAGAGTGGGATATATTTGCATCGCCAAAAGATGCCAAATATAATTTTTTTTTCTTATATCTCGTTAATACTATCGAACATAATTTACCTTTTGATCTTTAGCATCAACTAGATAAATGAAATTTTGGAATAAGAAAAAATCATTAAAATGCTTGTAAAACAAATTTGAAAAACTATTAAAATTTCATTACAATAATTATATTGCTTTAACGACATGGGATTTTTAAATGCTCTAAATCTTGAAAAACAATTAAAATTTCGAGATAGTTAACCGTATCTTTTCTCTGTATACAAATTTGTCATTTTTTAAATTAAACTTATTATCACTATAATCCAAATTTTAAAAAGAATAATGTAAAATCAATCTAAAATACTCATTAAAATAATTTAAAAGTTTATTATAACTCTGAAAAGAGGTTTTAAATTCATTTTTCAATTTAATTCATTGTAATTAATAACAAAATATTAATTTAAATCTTCAAGTGTTTTTTCAAAACTTACAGTTCTAGCAAAATGGCGAAATGTATTTAACCTAGAACTATAGTTCTACTTTTACACCATCGTTTTTAATTTTTTATATAAAAACTTTTCACATTACTTAAAAATACACAATTAGACATTTAGTTCTGTAAAAATTAATTTTCTCCATAAAATTTTATAAAGCTATTATTGTATTAAAATCTAGAAATTATAAATTATTTGTTATTGCAGACTAAATCAAAACACTCGCAGAAGATTGTTTAATAAATTAAATAAAAGCTCTAATATCATTCTTAGAGTTTTATAAATCGATTAAATAATACTTACGATTCTCCGCTTAGAATTTACGTGTTAAATATACAAATCACTTAAAGTAGCATATACTGCGGTTACGAAAGTTGTCTTGTTACCGTAACGATGCCTCTTGACTGAAAAGTCAAGGTTGCTCTTTGATATTTTCAAAGAGTTGGAACCGGTTTTTGCGAATGCTTTTATGTATGCTCTAAAAGACATAATATTTGCGCTTCCTTATTTCCCATTAAGAAAAAAAAACAATCTTAAAAACTAAAAAGATTAAAATTTTTAATTAAATTTTTTTTATTATTTTTCTATAATATAGCGTTACGTCATTGCAGGGGAAGGATAAAAAATTTTATTAATTAATTTATTTATTTAATTTATTAATTTATTTAAGATTAATTTTTCATTAATTAATTAATTTATTTTGTTTCCATCAGCTTTGTACTATATTAATCAATACATTTTTATTAAATGATTTGATGACATTTCTATTTTTCAGTTTTAATTATTAAACTTAACCTTTAAATGAAGATTAAATAAATTATAATTTATTTTAATAATTTTTTTTGGTTTAAAATTTAAGTCTGTGTGAACATTTTCTTTCTTTATCTCATGCTCTTTCTCAAATAAAATTTTGTTACATTTTTTACAAAAGTTTTTTTTCCCCCCAAATATCGCTTGTATTTTCCTTTGCCAAAAAAAATTTCTTTATTATATCAATGTTTAAAATGTTAACAGCAGTTCCAGTTAAAAAAAAAATGCTTGATATATATATCAAGCATTTTTGTGTGTTTGTGTATGTTTGTTTGCGTGTGTGTGTGTGTGTGTGTGTGTGTGTGTGTGTGTGTGTGTGTGTGTGTGTGTGTGTGTATATATATATATATATATTTTTTATACGCTCTGAATAACTAATATTTTCTTCGCATAATGGGGTATACATTTAATTTTTTGTTTCAAAAGAAAATTATATGTAATTCAATGTTTAATCAACGTCCGTTGCTAAAAATGGTCAGTATCTATTTCTTAAACGATTAGTCACAATTGCAAGTTGTAGTTTCAGTAACAAAAAGGCTTCTTTAAGATTTTTTAAGGTAAATGATAATACATTATTTTAAAACTCGTTGAAATCAATAAATATATCTATGATTTGATCATGTGTATGTGCTATGAAGTTTTTATACAGTTCAGAAACTTGAATTTTACAATTTAGGAAAAGTTTTCCCACAAAATGCCGTTTACTAAAAAGATTCACTTTGAATTCAAAATAAAATTTAGGATCACAAAATCAAATATAAAACCTGTTAAGGAATTTGAGTAGAAATGGTAAATTCCAAAATTTCGGGATGAAAAATGAAGCCAGAGCGTGTACCAACTAGGTGTAATATCACATTTACAAGCAAGTTGAAGATAACTTTTAAGAAAAATCATTTTATAAAAACTTAAGCTTGTTAGTTCTCTACTGCTGGTCATTAAATACTTAACTATCAAATTTTAAGCAGTCTTTAATTGACTACAATACTTGACCGATGATAACGTTTTATTATATTCAGCAAGACCATAAGTTGGATAGTGATAGTATGGCACGATTTTGAAGATTTTTACTTCTGGATAAGCTTCTTATACACTAATATACACACTTTGTTTACGTGAAACAATGATTTCTATGGTATATTATAACGCTGTACAATGACTTTTTAACTTTTAAAATCTGTGTAAAGGGGAAAACATTATTCATATAATGTTTTTATTGATCACTTTTCATAAATATTATTTCGCAATTCAAATCACAAATGAAAAAAAAATCATAGAAATTCTCCAGAAACACAAACTGACTGATTCAAAGCGCAGACAATTGAATCATCCCCATTTTACGTCTGATATCGAACCCGAAACCTTCATTCCGAGCCAAAGATTCAACTCCCAACAGCTTGAAAGGACTTAGATCCAAAATAATGAAATCTTGACGGAAATAATTTTCAGATAATTATTGTCAAAAAATATTTCAATAATGATAATAATGTAATTTTCTGAGTGTCACTTCTTAATCTAGACTGTGTTCAATGAGATTATGACTGGAAAATGACTGGGTCATGCTTATTCGCAAAGCAAAATTTTTTTGAAAATTAAAAAGAATATATTTGGCTATAATTTAACATATTATGTGTTTACAAATTCAAGTCGATATCATTTTCTCCAACCATGTTCTTTATGATAATTATTATAATGATTAAGAACTTATGTGAAGCTTATAATCAAGGAGTGTAAGATTCTGGGTTTAACCCTTCTTTGCATAATGGTGGAAATTTCCATCATAACCTATAATGCCCAAAAATTATATAAAAGAACAAGTTCACTTTAAGTTGATCGTGTTTGGACACCTTTTTAATGTCCATTGCATAAAAAGAAACACAGCTGTCAAAAATAAACAAGTGTCATTCTCAGTGAAACGAGCTTAAAGTTGTCTCATTCCGCTGTTTGTTGTAGTTGCAATAAACGTATGATTTCGTTTATAATTTTGTTTTATCATATTAGAGTTTCTATTGCTAAAAAATTGAGAATGAGTGGAAGAAAGGTTTGTAACACGTGTTTCTGTTATTTTCCTCTTTTATTTCTATTTAGTGCTAAGCTAATGATCTAACTTTGGATGATGATGGAAATTTTTAGCATATTGGTTTTTGCTAAATTTATACTATAAAAATATACTAAGATTTTTTTAACCATTTTTCCTTTAATTTTGAACATGAATTATACCAACTTGATTTATTTCACCAATAAAGAAAAAATCATGCAAAGAAGGGTTAATAATAACGAGAAATAAAAGATAATAATCATTGATAATAACGAGAAATAAAAGTAGTTTGTAAACACATATCAGTCAGAAAACAATATAATAACAACTTATCTATGAAGATAACTTGAGTAAGAATTCATCGCATTTTTACTGTCAGATAAGACGCTCAAGAGATTGTGAGTTATGCTGATATGTCACAAGGAAGAAAACTTCGAAAACTCCAAGCATTCACCTCAATAAATTTGCTTGCAGCGAAAAAAAAAAGCTAACTCCCTATGTCAAGGTATTATTATTATCATATCATAATTTAGTATATTATTAACATAAAATTTTTCTCCAAGAAATTTTGAATTAAAAAAGTCAATTTTTTATAATTTAGCTTTAAAAATTATTAAAAGAAAAGAGTTAAAAATTCGAATTCTTAAATTTAGAATATTCTTTAAGATTTAAAGATGAATTCATGCAAATTGTTGTTAAAATAAATCTTTATCTCTGTTTTATGTCACATTTAGTAAATTAAATTACATCAAACATATAAACAGAGTACACAAGTTCATTTTGTGTACTTATATAAGTAGTGTGTAACAATCTGTTACTACGTTATGTTTGTGATTTCTATTAATCATAGATACAAAATACATCAATATCTCTCGTCATTTTAAATCATGGTCACATGACGAGGTCAACATCTGAGCTGATACCTTCCTCTAAAAACTTTCACATCATCTCAACGGAGGAACATTGGACTCAATGAATGTATAGCGAGTTGAATTTCTCAACATGATAGTCTTCTGTTAAGTAAGTTTAAGCCCTCTACTTATATAGCATAATACCTCTAAAATCAAAAATACATTTACACCAGTGATTTATGCATTTCATTAGAATGTGTACATAAATTCAACAAAACAATAATTTATTATCATATTACTCAAATAATAAATTTCCTGATAAAAAAAAATATTTAAATGGTGGGTTTATATAACTATGGTTAAAAGCTTAAAACTATATGAGAAACCAAACTAAGTTTTTATCAAAATTATAAACGTAGCCTGATAACTTATAAATAAAAAAAGCCTTTTTATATTCTATAACTTTTCTTAGAATATATCTAGCATTTTCAGATTAATATCAAAGGCAAAGGTTACTTTAGCGATGTCTTAATATCTATTCGTATATATATATATATATATATATATATATATATATATATATATAT